>APFE031656093.1:0-24151 GCA_000404065.3 Pinus taeda
TTTTATAAAAAAAGTTTAGCTGGTTTCCACACCATTAACAGCTTAGACATTAGTTGAATGACACCTCTTTAGTATTAAATATGCACGATTCAGGGCTGGAAGAGATTTGGTCAACTTTCCTTCCATTGAATTTTTCACTGTGCCCTTAAAACACACATGCCCAAAAACATATCGAGACACCATGAGGCCTTGGTTCATACAATATTGGGGTTTTAAAATGCCACACTCCAATTTCTCTCATTCATGTCAACCTAGATGGTGTATTCATGGCATCATCAGAAGATTCCAGGATCTATAAATATGCTCTGTCTTTTTTTTTTCTTTCCAAATTTGTCCGAGGTTTGATTTTTTTTATATATTAAAATCACTGAATTCTGCAAAATCAGATTCCCCAATTTATTAAAATCATTAAAGTCTGCACAATAAGAATGCCCGAAGTAGCCATTTATTGATCAATTGCAGCAGAAATGGGCTACAGGTCTACTGTTGAAAGGTTTGTGTGTATAATTCTTATTACTGTGCTTTCTGCTGATCATCAGTTTGTGTTGGGTGAGTTTGACTACAAAGATGCTCTGCATAAATCTATTCTGTTTCTGGAGGCTCAACGTTCAGGAAAACTGTCCAGCAGTAGTAATAGGATAAGGTGGAGAGGAGATTATGCTCTCACAGATGGACAAATCCAAAATGTAATAACAATATTTTCTCATTTTGGTATTGCCATATGTTCCTGAATGTTTTAGAAATGTTGTTTCCTGATTAGATCCCGCAAATCCTTCTGCTTCACACATATTGTAAGGAGAGCCATCAAATAACAAATAGTAGCCCAGTCAAAAGTTGCTTGTATTTCTACAATGGTACGCATTTGAAGCATATTTTAAGGAGGGCCATCAAATAGCAGAGAGCTGCCTAGTCAAAAGTTGCTTGTATTTCTACAATGGTATGCATTTCTTACAAGCTCAGGCTCATTGTACGCATTTCTTACAAGCTTAGGCTGTAAGCCCTCTTTTTGTTATGGCTTTTCACATCCTTCCCCTTGTTTGCTGCAGATAAGTGTTCTTGTATTCTCCTGTTCTTAATTGCTTGCTTTTGATGTATCGCTCAAGAATCAGGGAGCTCTGGCCCTAGGGTGTAAGCATAATGGTAAAGATTTTTTAGTCCTGGGCTATGTCACTAGGTAAGAACCTAGCAGATAGGGTGGGTATGTTCCTGCAAGGCTTTCTGACCATTAACTTAATTGTGTTACTATGGACTTTTTTCTGCAGGAGCAAGGCATGCTAGGATGCTCAAATCATAGGTTCAACTTCTTATCATGGCAGTCTGATCTATTTGTCTATGTAAGGTTTTTTGAAGAGTAAAAATCTACGAATTGTTGTTGTGGTTGCGGAAGGGCAAAGGCTATGGTGTATAGCTAAAACTTCAGTGTATGAGAGTCGCTTGAGAATTCTGAGTGAGATGAGATTGCTATCCAAGATATTGGATATTCACACACAATACCGCTTTTGGAATCTATGGGTAGCATTAGTATTGGACTTTGAAACCACTGATGGTTTTTTGGTGGGACTGTTAGAACCTGAAAAATTCTATTCTTAGCTGGATATTGAAACGCTCTGTGGGCTTCCAATGTAACCATCTAATCTTTAACTGAATATTTGCCAAAGTTTGTAGTTTAGCAGTGTCAGCTAAATTTGGAGATTTCTAAATGTGTCCACGGCCACACTTAGTTGGGTTTTAATTTATTTTTTTGTTCTGATAACATTTATCCTGGATATTGTTTTGAATTGTTGTGGTTATCAATATGACGTTAACAACTTTCAGACACTGTATGATTTTTAATATAAGGGGGGATTTTGTTATGTTGCGCCTGATTTTTTATTCTTTATTTATTATAAATTTATTATTATCAATATTTTTTTTTTTTATATGTTTTTTATTAAAAATTATATCTTATTTAAAATTTAATAATAATGTATTATACAATATTTTAAATATAAAAAAATATATTTAATAAATATAAAATATATTTTGTTGGAAAAAAAACATATAAATATTCACACATATTTTTTTAGAATTATAAATAATATATATAAATAAATAGTATAAACATAGAATAAGTTCAACATATTTCCAATTAGTTCTTGTTTTTTAATGTATTTAAAAGTAGATATTTCTCTAAATTATTCATAAGTAAAATACTTCCAATTTTTTAAACCAATGGCTTTTACCTCTTGATGTATTTTTATTAATGACTTCTTTAAAGTAGTTTGCTCCTTTCTTTTGGTGAGAATTTTGTTGATATTAATTTTGTATGGAAAATAACTTATTAGAAAAACAAGTTTTTATTTTTTGAAGTGTTATTTCTATAATAAAAGAGGATAAAAATGAGAATATCAATACCATTTATATTTATTGTTAGTTAATAAATTTATATTAACTTTAAATTAGATTATATTGAAAATAATTTAAAGATGTTTATTAATAGTTTTGAATTAAGAGATGTTTTACAATATGGGTTAGATTTATTAGTAAAAAACTATAAAAATAAAATAAAAAATTTAATCTGAATTTAATTTAAATATTCTCCCTCCACTTGATAGCCATCAGATTAAGAAAAAAACTAATAGTTATGGTGTTTAAAGTAATCAAACAACGGATTTAGTTAAGAGAAAACAAATAGTTATAGTTTTGAATCAACATGTGATTTAAACATGTTTATTAATCATTTTGAATCAAGAGATGTTTTACAATATGAGTTAGATTTATTAGCAAAGAATCTATAAAAATAAATAAAAAATTTAATCTGAATTTAATTTAAATATTCTCCCTCCACTTGATAGCCATCAGATTAAGAAAAAAACTAATAGTTATGGTGTTTAAAGTAATCAAACAACGGATTTAGTTAAGAGAAAACAAATAGTTATAGTTTTGAATCAACATGTGATTTAAACATGTTTATTAATCATTTTGAATCAAGAGATGTTTTACAATATGAGTTAGATTTATTAGCAAAGAATCTATAAAAATAAAATATAAAATTTAGTGTCAATTTAATTTAAATATTCTCCCTCCACTAGATAGCCATCAGATTAAGAAAAAACTAATAGTTATGGTGTTTAAAGTAATAACAACTGATTAGTTAAGGAGAAAACAAATAAGTTATAGTTTTGAGTCAAGAGATGTTTTACAATATGGGTTAAATTATTAGTAAAACATCTATAAAAATAAAATAAAAAATTAATGTGAATTTAATTTAAATATTCTCCTTCCACTAGATAGCCATCAGATTAAGTAAAAACTAATAGTTATGGTGTTTAAGGTAATCAAACTGATTTACTAAAGAGAAAACAATATCTAAAATCAATTTAATATATGTCATTTTCAATATTAAAAAAATGGAAACAAATTTGTAAATATACCTGACGCACAAGAAAGATTAAGAAATGGCCACAAATTTGTAAATATACCCCCACGCACAACAAAGATCAATTGGAAATATCCTTGTGCACTTTGAAATAGTTGTGAATTAGATTAATGGATCTCGTAAATAAATTGATCCTTCCAAAATCAAAGATAGACTCTTTGCACTTAGAGAAAGAATTTCACATTACAATAAGGTATTTAATAATAAATGACTAGATGGATTAGATCTTGACTAAATAGATGTAAAACATCTATAAAAATAAAATAAAAAATTAATGTGAATTTAATTTAAATATTCTCCCTCCACTAGATAGCCATCAGATTAAGCAATAACTAATAGTTATCGTGTTTAAAGTAATCAAACAACTGATTTAGTAAAGAGAAAACAATATCTAAAATCAATTTAATATATGTCATTTTCAATATTAAAAAAATGGCAACAAATTTGTAAATATACCTGACCCACAAGAAAGATTAAGAAATGGCCACAAATTTGTAAATATACCCCCATGCACAAGAAAGATCAATTGGAAATATCCTTGTGCACTTTGAAATAGTTGTGAATTAGATTAATGGATCTCGTAAATAAATTGATCCTTCCAAAATCAAAGATAGACTCTTTGCACTTAGAGAAAGAATTTCACATTACAATAATGTATTTAATAATAAATGACTAGATGGATTAGATCTTGACTAAATAGATTATATAGTTCTTAAATTTGAAATGAATTTTAAAAATGAAAATGTCATATTAGAAATTATGTTGGTTTTTAAAATCAATTTAGTATTTGTTGTTTTAATAGTAAATAAAACACCATTGATCCATATATCTCCCCCACGCACACTAAAATACGCCGAAATATTTTTTTTTGCATATATCCCCACGTGCACTGAAATACGCGAAATATTTTTTGCTTGGAGAAGTGTTGATGGAGTTAATGGCTACTAATTAAACATCTATTCTTCATTTAGTAGAGGTTGTTTATTTATTAACTAATTAATTTGTTTTAAAGTATATATGTCAAATTCACATTCACATCATATATCACTTTCAGATTTCATAGTGACTTGCATATATTTATATTTTGTTTAATAGATTATGTTTTTTATTAACTAATTAATTACACGTGAACATAGTAAAAATCACATATCACATTTTTATTGGTTTTTATAATGTGTTTCTAATCTTAATTAATAATTGGGAATTGAAAATGAAAGTTTTTCTTAAGCGTTATTAAAATTAATTTCAAAAAATTGAAGTTAGATAGTGAAGACAAAATAGTCGATGAAATCAGTTACATGTTATTTTTGGAACCTCTTAGACTTGTGGGTAATTGAAAATGAAAGTTTTTCTTAAGTGTTATTAGTCTCCTTCATATTTAATAGGTTAGATTAATAAAAATGTTTTGTTGTGTTGATATTAAATAGGTTGGATTAATAAAAATATTGTATTGTGTTGATATTGATAATTATTTTGAAATAATATTTCTAAAATATTAATTTAATTATTAAATGGAGATTAGAGATTTAATCTCTATATGGTATTCTAGAATATTTTTAACAATAATAATATATCAAAAGTTAAGATTTATGTTAAAAATGTATTAATTTAGTTTTTAATAATTGTTAAATGGATATGTCATTTTTTTCCTTTTAATTAAATTGATTAATTAAAAAATGTCACATAAACATGAGTTATGATTTTTTATGCTATTACTAAACTAGCCTATATCCATCTTAACTCTATATCTACCAAGAACCTAGAGGGATCAAATCACATTCAAACCCTTGTAAAAATGTCAAAGTAAAATGAAATTTAGATATTTGCTAAAATCTAAAACCTATACACATATCTTGTGCTAAAATAAAATGAAACAACCAAAACTAAATTATCATGCCAAGAGCTCAAAGGGATCAAATCACATTCAAACCCTTGTAAAAATGTCAAAGTAAAATGAAATTTAGATATTTGCTAAAATCTAAAACCTATACACATAAAAATAAGGGTTGTGCTAAATAAAAATGAAACAATCAAAACTAAATTCTCATATTTGATTTGGCATTCTCAAATGTGAAATATGCATCCAAATGGAATGACTTTCAAAAGTTTGACAGAGTAGCTACCACTCTCACGTGGCACCTAAGCCAAATGAAATTTGTTGTCTGATGTAACCTAGTGGGGATTGAAGCTAAACTTAAAATGACATCATCTCATGTTTCTTATACCTGAATTATGCCTAGGTTATCTCCCTTGGCATGTTCTTTGTCAAGGGAAATCAATGTTCCAAAGATAATTGTGTTAAATGCCCTCCTGCTTAATACAAAGAATTTATAGCATATTTGTATTCAGAATAGGGGGAAACATTACATTGGTCCATTTGATGCAGTGGTAAAGAATCGTAAATATCAGCCCCATGAGGCACCCTTTCATGAAGAGCTTCCTATGCTACCCCTCTCACGTGGCACCTGAGCCAAATGAAATTTGTTGTATAATGTAACCTAGTGGGGATTGAATCTTAATGCACTAACAAAAATAAAAAGCTAAACTAAAAATGGCATCATCTCATGTTTCTTATACCTGAATTATGCCTAGGTTATCTCCCTTGGCATGTTCTCTGTCAAGGGAAATCAATGCTCCAAAGATAATTGTGTTAAATGCCCTCATGCCTAATACAAAGAATTTATAGCATATCTATATTCAAACTAGGGGGAAACATTACATTGGTCCATTGATGCAGTGGCAAAGAATCATAAATATCAGCCCCATGAGGCACCCTTTCATGAAGAGCTTCCTATGCTACCCATGTCCAATTTTTACTGCACTCTCAAAGATATTGTATTTGAGGTTGCAAAGAATAAAGGAAGATTAAGTTGGTCCATTCACCATCCAACACACATATTTGGCTTCTCTCCTTTCAACTTGATGAATGTTTTAGGCATAATGTGTGTTTACACTGCCATTTACAAACATGAGGGGTTGTATTTCAAGTACCTAGGGAACAATATTCCATGGGAATAATTTATTGATGCATATGATGCAAAATTGATTGCAGAAGAGGAAATTTGGGCTGCCACAAATCCTTCTCTAAAGAACGAGCCCTTTGATTATGCTAATCGATATGTGTATAAATCGAAACGAATAATACTAGCACAAAAAATTGATCTAGAACCATTACCATATGAGGGTGAAGGGTTTAGTCTGGCCGAGGCAATGAATCATAAAGGTCTGGTCTGGGATGCAATTTTTAATGAATGCTCTTATATTAAGCACCTGGGAAGGAGGTTGCGTATGCCTCTATTTTGAGTATATTGTTTGGTTGTAATACATTTAACATTACTATTTATTTTTCATTCAAATTTGGATATAGTTAGATCACATAACATACCACATTTTATTTCATCTATGCTCTTCTTTGATATGTGCTATTGTTTGAGTAGATTGTTTGGTTGTATTACATTTAACACTAAGATTTATTTTTCATTCAAATTTGGCTATAGTTATATCACATAACGTATCACATTTTATTTCATCTATGCTCTTCTTTGATATGCTACCAACTTACGGCGTTTCCTTTGCAAAATCTGGTGCAAATGCTAGTTAGGTCTAATTTAACTCCTGTTGGAATTCGATGATCCACCACAATAGGTGTTAGAGTGATAACGAAATATTCCCATGTGGAATTCCAAGGGGCACGCCATAAGTTTTTTTTTTTAATAGTGTTATAGTGGAGTGTCATGCAACTACATACCTTTACGTGGGATTCAGAGGCCCACCACAACTTTTCTTTAGGATCCATAAAACCTAGAAGACTTATTGCTATAATATAATCCTACCTTGCACATTCATCAAACTACTTGTCAGGTGTAAGAATCTCCAAACAAAGGGCTGAAACATAGGCCAATCGCTATTGATAACATCTCTTATTCAAAAGTAAGGAAATACTCACAACCTTCTTTGTTTCAACAACTAAAGTAAGGCCTAAGATTTATGCAGTTACATTTCTACTTCAGGAAATGGCATCCAATCTGCAAATGTCCCGAAAGTAATTAAATCATGTAAAAATACAATAATACATAAGTTTGCTTACATGTATAAACAATGAATGGTTCCACGTGACTAGGCACGATTGTCAAGCTTGAGTGGCAAAGGATACCATACGACGATTGTGCCATTTGTCAGTTGACCGAGTACTGTGATGTTAATCATAACCAAAACTTGGGATCATGGCAAACTTGACATTTTTTTGTACAAAATTGTAGATGGCCACATAATCCACTTGTGCATGTAAAGATGATGTGTAGAAGACTCGATGTCGCGATCAGAGGAGATCAAATAAATGCATTTAGCCTATGTATAATTACTGAAAATTGGTTCCATCACTATATGATGCACACAATGTGTCATATTTGCATGTAAGTATATGAATGTGTGTGATCATTAACACTATGGTTGATTATTCTATTTCTTTTTATAGAATGGACAATCCATCTTTGAGGACTTCACACCACATTATTATGACTATAATCATGTGACAAAATAAAATTAAAGGATGTGAGTGGGTCTAATAATCGTGTTGAAAACAATTGCGATGTGGTTTATGAAGTGTTACATGTCCCAAAAACTTTGGCAATACAAAAGTTGAGGTTGGAATAAAAGTCTTAATGTTGATGTGATAATGCATTTTCCCATTGATCTTATGCAAGGAGAAAAGATACCCATACAATAATGTAATCATGCAACATAATGTATGTCTATTCTTATGGGGAGTGTTATGCATGAAGACAACAACTCATAATTTAATTACCTTTAAACTTACCGGTCTTATGCGATCGAAGGTTTCCATGGACCTTGACTATGTTCCAATTTTATTCTGGAGCAGCAAACATAAAACATGAGCATCTTGTCCACTTCTGCAAGCATAGGATAGAGGCATTTAAACTTGGCCCTTAATACAACCACTATCATGTGTTGTTGTTGTTTTCTTTTTTTTTAACTATAAGGAACCACTTGAAATCATGTCAAGAGAATGAAGGCATGATCAATCCTCTTTCACATTCACGGTGAAGGGTAAGCAACTTCCTTCTTGAAAATTATTTGAACATTCAATTTCGTCCAACTTCTTAGGATTCTTTATTATGAATGTTTTCACAACAATCATGCTCGACACACAACACAAAAAAAACTCACACGGCTAGAGAATAATTTACCATTTTCTAACTAAACTAGAAAATCTGTGATGAAAATCGAACTCGATCACCCATTTATGCTTAGCCTCAATGCATCGGAGAGATAGAGAAATCAGTTGAAGGTAGGGATAAACATTATCTACCCTTCCTGCCTTTATCCTTCCATGTTTGTTTCCATCGCATGGAGAGGATAAGGTTAGTGTCTCGTGTAATTAAGGATAAACTCTATCCAAACTAAGGATAAGTATGCCCATGAGGATAACCATTATCCAAACCATTTGTGTTTGTTGCCAACTCGATCAACCATCAAATGCCTCCAAATCAATGGTAAAGAAACCAGAAAGACAACATTGAAAAGGGAAACAATAGTCGTCCATTAAATTGGAAGGTTGTTTTAAATCTGAGTTAAGCGAAAACACTTCCTAAAGTTGTCATTCCACTTCCTTGCCATGCTGAGAATGAGGTAGATTTCCAAATTCATTCAAACCAAAAACATAACCACCCATTTCATACACGTTCTTACTGCAAGTCGAAAGATTAACACTCAAAGATCAAGATGTAATACAAGGCTATAGCACATTGCTTGTCCTGTGCTATTAACAAGGTTGTTATTGGATATAATCCTAAAAAAAGTGTCGATCCGTCACTTAAATAGGAAGGTCGAGATCAATCTGAGCCTTTATGATTACTTCTTTGCTCATATACGCTTTGGTATTAGAGCAGCGAGTGCTTCACTTCCACTTGCAATTCGTGGAGCAGTGAGATCTTATTTCGTCTAGTTTGAATAACATAAGTAATGATAAGATCATGGACAGAAAGGAGTAGAGTTTGGTTTAGTGAAGGAACGAGGTTTCCATGGATGGAAAGTAGTTGAGTTATATTTGTCGAAGGTTCTGACTATGAAGAATATGAAAAATCCATTGAAATCAATTAGCTGAGTTTCTGAAATAACAATTTCCCATATGAGGATTTCTGGAACAAGTAATTTATGGAGAAATGACATGGACTTGAATTTCTCATTCTTGTTGATTTTTGGAATCAAAGATAAATGCTGATCCATTGTTTAGGATTTCATGGAGCAATAATGACATAGGAGGCTTAGATCAATGAAATATATCAAGGAATTTAATTCCCAAGTCTTCGATCAATGTCGATTTTAGGTCGAGTAATCAACATAATGGACGAGTACTTAGACAAAGAGCGAGACGTGAGGCCTTAGTGAAGACTCCATCCACATCTAAACATGCGTGTTAAAACCCTTAAAGATATAAAGAATATCACATATATCATTGAACTCGTAGCCTTCACGGCACAAAGGCTAGGTTTATTTATTCCCTTATAATTAAATATCTAGTGATCTGATGGACTTCCTTTGTTTTTAATTGTTACCTTTATGCAATTGGAAACACAATTAGTCACATGCTTAACAAGCAATATAGGAGCAAATATCACTGTAATTGTTTCAAAATCAATCATTTTAAACAACCTTAGTTTAAAATTTCCTTTAATTGCAAGTAATCAATATAATATTCACATGCTATGGGTTCCAATTCCTCCTCCAAACTATTTTAAGATTTAGTTTCAAGATTTAGTTTCAACCTTATGGTTTCTAGATTATTTTTCTTAGAGAAATTTTATAACCAAAACCCTTTAGTGAAACCTCTTATTGTTTAGAACCTAAATTAAGGTCCTCATTCCTATCTTACAGAGGTGGATTGGCCCATGGGCCGCATTATTTGAACTTATGCTCCGATACCATTTGTAACATACCCCCTAAGCCTAATTTGACAATAGCATATTAGGCTCCCATTCCTTAAATGTGTTATGGTTAAAGTTAAGATTCAACCATCATCACAAGTATAATTATTCCGTTATTATATGAATATATTTTATTGATGCAACTATACTCATATTTTCAACAATTGAACCACATCAAAAGTAATGACCCATACTCCCTAGGCACAATACTACAACTCCTACGAGGATTTAGTAGATTCATCATGTAGACTCTTAGGTTCGATAAATAGAACCTTAGTACAAGCTTCCAATTCAACCCTTATGCATGTATCATAACTTGATGGAACGATCAACCATGGTTATTTAATAGGGTAAGATTATGCATAAAGAATTACTTCCTTTGCTGCCTTAATATCAATATAGATGTAAACTTCAACATAAATATATTAAAGCTAGTATTGCCCATAAAGCAATCATAATCCTACTGCCACAGTCATAGGTAATGTTAACATGTGTATCTTAGGGATTATGCATAATTAGTTAAAGAAGAGTAGTATTGGATGCATAATTCATAGCATAAATAACCTGCACCATAGTTTATATAGTTGAGCCTTAACCATAGTTATCCAATTTACATTGCTCACTCAAGCATGATTATTCACTATCTTAAACAAAAGATAGGATAATACCTATACTACATAAGATCCACATATTATGTTTCTTTACTAAACCTAACTGAGATTAAATTCATATGTAATGGTTGTCACATGTGCTCATACATAATTATCTCACACCCATAGCTAACATAGACAACTCTACTCATGCATAGCAGTCACATGCACATTATTCAGTTGATTTATATGCAAGAACAACATAAAAAAATTTCTCTTATATCCTTTAGAATTGGCAATATAGAGTGTAAGAGGCAACATAAAAACATCCCATGCAAACCAGATTATTTGAAAACATGTCACTTGGAAAACCGAGCACCACCACCCAACCTAGAAATGATTCTTCTAGTTCACCCCCCAGCGGAGGTTCTTGCCATGGATCAACTACCTAATGTTGATCTCTGCAATGGGTATTTAATACCCTCCTTCATGATATGGTTTCCATTAGTGACGTCCCATGTGCATGGATCTTTTTTATCCATTTTCCTACGTTTTTCTAAAAAAAGATCACCTTTCTCTCCCATGAGGCTCTTCCTCATAAAATATTGCCTTTCTCTCCCACAAAGCTTTTATGTTTTTCACAAAGGATATTTATCTCCAATCCATCAAGCTTATCTAGAATTTAATCTAGAAGCTTTATCATGAAATAATTTTCCCATCCCATTCACCAATGGGATTTGGCAAGAATCTCATCTCTTGTTGTCTCGATTTTCCAAGTGATTAATTATTTTATTTATTTCATAAAGTATTTACTTTCCTTATTACACATCAAACCTAGCTTTTCTTAGCTTAGGTTTGCAAAGTTTTACACACAAGGGAGGGGTGTTACATATATAGAGCCAATAAAACCGCAGTCACAACATGATCCAATATAGATCCAATAAAACTATAGACAAAACATGAGTCACTATAGAGCCATGGATGAAAGTTACAATCCATCCTCCTCCAATTGATAAAATGAGTGATAAAGATGGAGAATGAATGGAGAAGATTGATGAAATTATTGCTTGATGCAGGAGCATTCGACTCAGAAAAACCATTGTATTTTAGTGGACATAGGGGATCTTGTGTTTTAAGGAAGTTGGTTTCCTAAGTGTTAAATTAATGTAATTATTTAGGCTTTTGAGTGACTTTAATGAGAATAGGAATTAACTAAGTATTGTGAGGCATATTTGTAAATGTTCTCGAATGTTGGAGAACATGAGAGATTTAGGATAGTCGAAATATTTGGGAATTGGTTGTAAATCTTAGGTTAGGAATTGGTTTCATGATTTGAGGAACTAGGGAGGATCCTTAGGGATAAAGAAGAGATTTTAGGATTTTGTTGAGAAGGTTATGGATCTAAACCAGGAATTGGTTATAGAATCTTCTTGTATAAATGTAAGCCTAAAAGGCATAGAAAGGGGTTAGCTAGTTAGAGAGTTACTAGTTACTTAGTTAGAGGGTTTGACTGTAAGCCTACAGGCAAGTAGGAAAACAAAGGCCGCTGATTAGAAAATCAGGCCACAGAGAGAGAGAGAGACTCTTATGTAAATATTTATTTATCAATACAGAGAATTCAATTCCTAAATTGTGTGGTGTGTATTGATTAATGGAGTTATGAATTGTGTGTGAATTAGAGTTTCTGCATAGTATATGTATGTAGGTGAAGTTCGAGAAGAACATAGAGAAGAGATGGAGTAGGAAGGATCGTGGTTTGATCATTGAATCAGACTAAAGGATCAAAGTGAAGTTCAAATGTAATAGTGATTAAGAGTATGTGGAGTTAAGCTCAGGAGGGAGTTGTGTTGCAAAACAACCAAAGACCAGAAACCCTAGAGAAACCCGAAACAACAGAAGAACCTTGAGAAACCATGTAAAGGCGAAGAAAGTAAAGGCATGAAGGAATGAAGTAAAGGTGCACAAGAGCCATTGGATCAGCTAGATCAATAGGCGAGATTGTTTGCGATAAGCGGCCAAGATTAAGTCATGTAGAATGGAGTCAAGAAGATGAGTGGCGAAGATTAAGACACATGTTAGTGGAAGAGAAGAGAAGTTTTCATAGGTGGGAAGAGGTTTCTCGCGTGGCCTCAAACCCATAAGCGGGATTTGAAAAAAAAACCTGAGAAAGTTATAGACCATAATCTAATCTGGTTGAAGTTCGGATAGATCACAACCGTCTGTTGAACCTGTGATCGGACGGATATCATGTGGTTAAAGTGCACGGGGTTTATTTGGAAATTGGACGCCATGAGATTTTATTCAATGGGATTAAATATGTGTTGAGATCTAGTGATCAGGACTATCCATTAGTTGACAGATCAGATGATAATCACGAGGAAAAGTGTGCACATGTTAATATTCTGAGTGCACCCAATGTGTTTATCAACGCAAGTTAAATTTATTTGAGTTCATGAGGATGAATGGAGATCGTACGATAGCTGTTGATCTGATGGAGTGAGAATGACAGTGGAGGTTGAATGCGATAAAGGTAACATTGATATATGTGCAAAGTGGTGAAAAGGTAAGGTTAAATGTGGTTTATGTGTATTTCTGTTATATGAGGTTATAATAGAAATAAAGCGGTTTAAAGGTATTATGGTTTAAGGTTGAGTTAACCAAAGAAAATTAACCATGGTATGCTTAACGTTGGGTTAATCCAAGACCAGAGTTAAGTGGGTATGGTTAATACACGCGGGATTAAGGATTAACCAAAGTTTAGGAAGGGTGTATAAGGTTCCAATTAAAGAGTTGTTAAAGTTTAGACTTTGGGTTAATCACATGAAATGTTTCCGCATGAGTTTAAATTAAGAAGCCTAAAGCCTTAATTTGTGAAGGTTTGACTAGGCAGGGAATTGAAATTCCTGGGACATAATAGATTATGCATTTGATATGCATACTGTGGGTAAGGTTAGCTTAGGCTGGCATCATTTGGTATCATAGCCAAATAAGGAAATTCTGTGTAAAAGGTATTTGAGAAATTTAGAACAGAGTTATTTTTTAAGGTGTGTATACAGGAAAGAGGAGATCAGATTTTAATATGACAAGCAATAAGCAAAAAAAGATAAAGTGCAGTAGAATTTGCAGATGCAAGAAATAGAGAACAATCCATTCAAAGTGCAGGAGAATGGTAGAACAAGATCATGCAAAGATCTTGAAGGTGAGATGATAGGTTTTTGTTTTAATTTGATTTGAAGATTGGAGAGTTTGTGGTCTTTATATTGTTGCACAGGTTGCAACATAAGAAGGTGAGAAGATTTCAGCAACCTAGAGCAAGGAGTGCTCAATTGGTTCCAGAGGAAAGAACAAGAGAGATGCCAAAATACAGAGCTCAGAGGAGAGAAGCTTAGTGAGGCATATGTAGCAAGAAGGATACTTGTTACTACAGGGGTTTTGTTGCAGCTCACAAAGGCAATTCCACTAAGGATGTGGGTAGAATTGCTAAGGAATAAAGGAAGTTGTTAAGAGTTTTTAAATGAAAGAAGAGGTGGCCAGAACCTAGTATTTTGTTGTGATTAAAATACAAGAGGACAATTGTGTTCTTAGAAGGTGCAGATGATTTGAAGCTTAGAAGGAGTGGAGAGAAGTGCTCAAAACAGGTTCCAGAGATAGAGAACCAAGTGCTTGCTAAGAGACCAAGTACAAAGGATAACTTGGTGAGGTAAGTGGAAGTAGGGAGGAATTGCTATTGCAGAGGATTTAATGTAGCTCATAGTAAGTGAGAGAGGAGTTCATGAAGATAGAGAAGGAGAAAATGATTACTGATAGTCATAGTAGAGGTTCTGAGGAAAACCACGGCAGAAGAAAGGTGAAGAAGGAGGATGCCAAGGTAAATGGAAAGAGAATGAATCAAGAGTAGATTGATAAGGATATTGCAGAGATAAAGGAACAACTTGATATATTAAGGATGATACTTGAGGAAAACCAAATACTAGGTTGGGTCTTGAAGAAAAAGCCAGTGAAGTGGTCTAAGTTACAAAGAGGGCTACAATAGAGGTAGGTGAAGTGCTTGATCGAAAAACTCAGAGAAGCTGAGTTGGAAATGGAAGTTTCCATTTGTGAAGCAGTATAGGGTGAAGTTTTGGGAGAAGAAGAAGGAATTATTGATGATTTTCTGAACTGTTGGACAAATTCATATCAACCGGAGGATGTAAAACCTTGTATATTTCAATCTAATAATTTTGATGTGATTACAAGTTTCATAGAGGATGAGCAATCTTTTGAAGTTGTCAAAAGTATGGAAGAGTATCCTTCAGAAGATAAAAACTCTAGAGTAAAAAATGATGGAGAATGTCTCTTGAATGAGAAAAGCAGTGAAATATTGTAGCAGAAAGAATTTAGTAATACATTGATGTTTGAAGTTGTGACAACACAGGAAAAATTTCTTGTGAAAGGAGATGAAATTCAGTCTGAAGAGCTAATATGTGAAACAACAGTTGAGACTATTGAATCTTGTAATTTCAAATTGATAATTTGTGTATAAATGCAGGGATCATAAGTAATGATAAAGTACTTATGAAGTGTCACAGAGAAATTGAATTGCTGGAGTATTTGCTAGAAAATTCAGAGTATGACAGTGTGATTGCAAAGGAAGGAGTTCACTACAGTGGACAAGAGCAGGAAGAAATAATTGAAGCAGGTGGTGTGGAATAGAGACTAGCTGACAGTCTCATGAATTATTTTGAGAGTTTAAATCATCATACTGATGTGCTGATACAGGAGGAAAAATCATGGAAGCATATTGAAGTGTTGCCAAAGGAAGAAAATGCACTGAAGCCTTATGATTTTTATTTTAAAATTCTATTTTGTGAGTGTAGGTTTAGTTGTAGATGTTGGAGAAAAATTGGCATAGATGAGCAGCAGAGTATAGATGGAAGAAAAGGATTATGTGGAAAAGTTTAATCCATGGAACATAGATGTTCAATTGCTGGAAAGAATGCTGGAAAGTCAGGATTCAAGGCAGAAAGAGATAATCATGAAAAAGGGTAAGGATGAAAAGGAGGCAGTAAGTGTAAGAGAAAAAATAAGAGTAAGAGTAAGAATCTGACAACTTCAAAGAGAAAATAATGAACAATAATTTGAAGAGTTAGTGGACAACAACAACAACTGAAGAAAAGAGAAAGAGGAAGCAGTAAATGGTAGAGTATGTACCAGCCCAAGGATATGTTGGAGACAGAGATTGAAGAATTATGGCAATTAATAATGAAGCAGTCCATATGGAGGAGATTGACAGTAGCAGGAAGTGTGATCAATCATAATTTGAACTTGATTGACAAGGGGAGGAAGATGAAACAGAAACCAATAGACATACAACAACAATAAAGGTGTAGAGCTTTTAGAAAACTACAAACTAAAGTTTGGGACCCTGAAGGTTTTCTATCAACATATGAAGGCACATGATCAGGGGATCATGAATGTTTTCTACCTTAGGAGTCTGAAGCAGGAGCATTCGGCTTAGAAAAATCATTGTATTTTAGTAGACATAGGGGGTCTTGTGTTTTAAGGAAGTTGGTTTCCTAAGTGTTAAATTAATGTAACTATTTAGGCTTTTGAGTGATTTTAGTGAGAATAGGAATTAATTAAGTATTGCGAGGCATATTTGTAAATGTTCTCGAATGTTGGAGAACATGAGAGATTTAGGATAGTTGAAAGATTTGGGAATCAATTGTAAATCATAGATTAGGAGTTGGTTTCATGATTTGAGGAATTAGGGAGGAGCCTTAGGGATAAAGAAGAGATTTTAGGATTTCGTTGAGAAGGTTATGGATCTAAACTAGGAATTGGTTATAGAATCCTTTTCTATAAATGTAAGCCTAAAAGGCATAGAAAGGGGTTAGCTAGTTAGAGAGTTACTAGCTACTTAGTTAGAGGGTTTGACTATAAGCCTACGGGTAGGTAGGAAAATAGAGGCCGCTAATTAGAAAATCAGGCTAGAGAGAGAAAGACTCTTATGTAAATATTTATTTATCAATACAAAGAATTCGATTCCTGAATTGTGTGGTGTGTATTGATTAATGGAGTTATGAATTGTGTGTGAATTAGAGTTTTTGCATAGTATATGTATGCAGGTGAAGTTCGAGCAGAACACAGAGAAGAGGTGGAGTAGGAAGGATCGTGGTTTGATTGACGTTGAATCTGATTAAAGGATTAAAGTGAAGTTCAAATGTAACAATGATTAAGAGTACATAGAGTTAAGCTTAGGAGGGAGTTGTGTTGCAGAACAACCAAAGACCAGAAACCCTGGAGAAACTCCAAACCATAGAAGAACCTTGAGAAACCATGTAAAGGCAAAGAAATTAAAGGCACGAAGGAATGAAATAAATGTGCATAGAAGCCGTTGGATCAACTAGATCAATGGACGAGATTGTTTGCGATAATTGTCCAGGATTAAGTCATGTAGAATGGATTCAAGAAAATGAGCGGCAGAGATTAAGCCGCATGTTAGCAAAAGAGAAGCATAGTTTTCATAGGTGGGAAGAATTTTATCGCGTGGACTCAAACGTATAAGCGGGATTTGAAAAATGGACCCGAGAAAGTTATAGACTGTAATCTAATCCAGTTGAAGTCAGGATAGATCACAACTGTCCGTTGAACTTGTGATCAAATGGATATCGCGTGGTTAAAGTGCACGAGATTTATTTGGAAATCAAATGTGATGAGATTTTATTCAACGGGATTAAATCTGTGTTGAGATTCGGTGATCAAGACCATCCATTGGTTGATGGATCAGACAGTAGTCGCACAGAAAAGTGCACGTAGGTTAATATTATGAGAAAACCTCATGTGTTTATCAACACAAGTTAAATTTATTTGAGTTCCAGAGGATGAATGGAGATCACACGATAACCATTGATCTAATGGAGTGAGATTGATGGTGGAGGTTGAACATGGTAAAGGTAACATCGATATATGTGAAAGGTGGCGAAAAGGTAAGGTTAAATGTGGTTTATGTGTATTTCTATTATATGAGGTTATAATAGAAATAAAGTGGTTTAAAGGTATTATGGTTTAAGGTCGAGTTAACCAAAGGCAATTAACCATGGTATGATTAATGTTGGGTTAATCCGAGACCAGAGTTAAGTGGGTATGGTTAATACATGTGGGATTAGGGATTAACCAAAGTTTAGGAAGGGTGTATAAGGTTCTGATTAAAGAGTTATTAAAGTTTAGACTTTGGGTTAATCACATGAAATGTTTTTGCATGAGGTTTAATTAAGAAGCCTAAAGCCTTAATTTGTGAAGGTTTGACTAGGTAGGGAATTGAAATTCTTGGGACATAATAGATTATGCATTGGATATGCATACTGTGGGTAAAGTCAGCTTAGGCTGGCATCACTACCAAAAAAATTCCACCTAGTCTCTAGACACCCATACAATAAAGGTACCTGAAATAGTTCAAATAAAGCACACCTTGCACACATTATACCTTAAATAATAAAAATGAATCATAAGTTTGTTTCAATGTCCCACAACTTATTTTTAAAGAAAGAATGAAAGTAGTGAGCCTTGAAAGTTAAGCTATCAATCTCCGAATCATAACAATAACTCAATAATTCATATGCAGTTATTAAATAAATTAGAGCTCTAGAACAATAGCAATAAGAACAATAAGATTATACATATAAAACCAAACCACTAGAAGGAAATGGTCAACTCTAGTTACCTTGGGTGGTTGGGCAAAATGGTTGTTACCTTCACCACCTAGGTTCAAAACCACATTAGTGACATGATGAACTATAATGCATTGATAATTATTGTTGGAGGCTTCATTCCTATGAATAGTGTTGTATTGAATTTGACCCTTGTGAACCATTAAATTATTATACCTATGGGATGGCTTGGTACCAACAACCTCACTCTAGCCTTCGAGTTGAGATAGAGGTTGATTTCTTTCCTTGGAAAGAAAAAGTCTAGAAGGAAATGGAAAATATACCTATACAACTATAGTTTTACTAATAATTCTAGGCAAGCACATCCCCATTTCACCACTTAAAAAATCCAAGCCACTAGTGTGCAAATAGTATCAATAACTTAGAAACCCACATTCCAATATTAAAAAGAAAGAACTCCAAACCAATACATAGAAGAATGATAATAGGTATAAGTCCATGTCTTAACTACACAAATGGGGCTTCACTGTGAGAACATAAGAATGAAATCACATTGGTTACAACATAACTTTACCAGACAACACAATGAGGCCAAATGAAAAACTATGATAAGAATGTGTCTTGCAACATCTAAGGAGCACCATTGAATGCCCACATAGAGCTAAACATTATTCAAGTCTCTAAAAAGGTCCATAGAAAGACATGGATTGGATCTATAAACCCTCTTCTTCTTAGGAGAAGTTAGCAAGAGAATGAATGCAAAGAAAGGATGGATAAAGAATACAAGGAGGAGGACCTTTGAGCATTCAAAGGAGAATGTATTAAATAATAAATTAAATGCCCACCACCACCACCTTCTTCACAAGAATCATACCTCTTTTATATATATTGCTTTCCTTGTGAAGTTTTCTGAGTTCTCTAGAGATTACTTCAAGCTTGATCTATGGCTTGAAAAATCGCAACTTAGGGACATCAAAGCCGTCAAAAGTTACATGAGGATCGCACCCAGCTTGGGCCACACCAACCCTTAACATAGTTGGAATTTTGCCTATGAAGTTTCAAACTGGTGACCTTCACATCACATAATAACTTAACAATACACCCCATCACTGTCTATTTCTACACCCTATAAACTCTACCTCTTTTACATATATTTCATTTTCAAAATGAAATTCATCTTGATACATAAATCTCACTATGAAATAATTTACAAATATACTTTTATAAACTAATTTGTATTATTTCTGTTTATAAGAAGATTTCAATGTTTAAAAAAAGCTTTTAAAAAAATATATTATGAAATTATTATTTTTTAAATTAAACACTAATTTTCATCATATTATAATAATTATTTAAATAATTTCTATTGTTAACTTATTTTTAAATATTCATTAAATATTTATTTAAATTTAATTTATTAATTAAAAAATTTTAAATAATAGATTTTATTACATTTTATTAATAAAATAATAATATAATAAATAATAATAACCTTTTATTAAAGTTCAATATTCGAATATAACTTGAGCCTGTCACTCAGAAAAGGACATGCTTGGGTCGAACAGTTTTGAACCACTATATGTCTAGGTTAAGTGTTCGTAAAAGTTTTAAACATGCAAACGCTCGAATAAGAGTTCAATATCACGTATTCGAGCTATATTTGATTACACTCATACAAATTGCATATATACTAATGACTTGATTGGATACACGTATACCACTTACACATTAACACCTAAAATCATTTTAATATATATAGTATATATTTATATATTTATTCTATATCGAGTCCCTTTTTAAAAATATAATAAATCACTATCAATTATTATCATCTAATAAATATATTTAAAAAATAAAATTCCTAAAGTTAATTTAACCTTCACCAATTTTATATTCTTATTAATTTTAAATTATAAAAATAAACAAAATAATTTATCATTTTTTTCAATTATTTTTTAATTAAAAACTAGGTCATTAAGGGAAGAGGTCTTTTTTTAATTTTAGTATTGCTAAGATATTGTAGTGATGGTAACTAAGTGTAAATAATTAAATACTTACTTGAATGAGATGTTTGAAGTGATGAGTGAAGTTAAAAGTCTAAATATCATAGGAAACACCTGGTTAAGTTTTAGATCACATGATTTCGTCATAAAATTATTAAAACAAAAAAATAATAGTAATTAAACGATAATCATTAACTCAATTTAAAAAATATAATTAAAAATAGAAAATTAAAAATAATAAATTAAATTAATTTGATTTATTATATTTAATTATATTATAATTTTGTGTTTATTAAGAAAATTACTATTAAAAAATAACAAAATAAGTTTATCATTTAATTATTTTTAATTTAAAAAAAAAATATGTTCTTAAGTTGAGAGGTCTCTTAAATTTTAGTATTGGAAAGATATTGTAGTGATGGTAACTAAGTGTAAATAATTAAATATCTACTTGGAAGAGATGTTGAAGTTGTAGTGATGTCAAAAGTCTAGATATGATAGCAAACAACATAGGTTAAGTTTTACATCAATGATTTGTCATAAAATATTAAGCCAAAAAATAATAGTAATAAAACATCAGATAGACTCAATTAAAAATGTAATAAAAATGGAAATAAAAATAATAAATTAATTAATTTGATTTATATAATTTAATTATATTATAATTTTGTGTTTAAATAAAAAAATTACAAAGAGGATAAAAATTCACAACACATTAAATAAGTTAAAATAACATATAATTAATATTATGATATTTCATATAAACTAATAATATATTATTATATATATATTATACTATATATATATATATCTATATATAATATATATATATATATATATAATATGTTATGTACATTATTAAAATATATTTAAACAAAAAAATATAAAACCTGTAAAAGAAAAATGTCATACACACATGCACACATATATAACTCTATGTATAATGAAGATTTTATGAGAATATTTCTATATACAAAAATATGAAATTTATGTAAGTATAAATATTATTGTTAAAATCCAATATACATCCATTTGTATCAAGAAAGATTTCATACTTCTTAGTGCTTGATCAATCCATCGTTCACATGGATATATTATGGTTAATAGTAAGAAAATATATTATACACTATATTCAAAGACACTTTTTACAATGTAATACAACATATATGTCAACCCTAAATAAAGTGAGAATAAAGAAACATTATTAATAAAGAGAAGACTCAATTTTCATTATAAATAAATATGTGAATGTTCACATTAAGTAAAATAATTTTATATTAATTTTTCCCTTTTATTAGATAACCCCCCCTTATGAGGAAAAACATTGATGATGGATTTAAGTATTTGGGATTCCCACTCAAGCTAAATGCTTATGGTTTTGAGGATTGGATGTGGTTGCATAAGAAAGCCAATGTCCAAATTTCTTTGTGGGTTCACGGGTGGCTATAGGGACTGTGATTAGGATGGGATCACACTCATAAAATGGTTATGCTTAGCTCAACCAAACAACCTAGGAGGTTATGGAATTAAAAACATTTATCTTCTCAATTAAGTGCTACCAAGCAAAATCCTTTGGAGGCTACACATAATAAGGCTCTTTGGTAGAGAGTGGTGAAGTCTAAACATTCAAGTAGTCTTTGTATAGAGGATCGACGTAGACTCCCCAAGAAATCCTCCAAGAATGACTCATTCATATGGAAAACTTTAGTGGAAAATTTTCCCTTCATTGGAAAATGGACTACGTGGAGGATTGACGATAGTAAGAAGATAAGGATATAACATGATCTATGCATTGGGAAAGATGTATATTTTCAACTCTTTGAAGATCTTCTATCTTTTTTACATGACCATGACATTTTATCCCTTTGGGATGCCATGGCAATAGATGAAGATAGGCTTGGCAAATATGGATGGAAGTCAAAGGATGAGTTGGGATTCGATGGAGGGATCTTTGAGCAATGACATAGTTTCATGGATAAGTTAAGTTTTAACCATACAAAATTAGATGAAGAGAGAAAGTTATATTTTTTGGTTTATGAATGCCCTGATGAGTGATTGCATACTGAAGCTTAATATAAAGCACATGTTGAGGTTAAATTCAATGGTACTATGACATGGTGGTGGGATCATCTAATTTGCATGGTTCTTCAAAATCATAAATCCTCATGTGGCTTTCTATTAGACTAAGTTTTTAACCTAGGATGATGCATTTAGGAGAGGGTGAAATGGTCCTAGTTGATGTTTTTTGTGTAGACAAGAGGTGGAATTGATATATCACCTAATCATTTCCTACTCCTTCACAACTAATTTTTCGAGCCTCATCACCAAAATATTTAATGTTATTGTGTTCTGAATCAAGGAGAGTTGGAGCTATGCGTTCCAAGATAATTGATGGAAACTATGGTGACTAGCGATCCTTCATTTTTGTGTCATTTTGTTTGCATTATTTTGTAGTCTTGTAATCTTAGTTTGTTCCAAGAAAATCAAGTTCTAGTGGAGGTGGTTTCTAGTTTGATTGAATAACTCTTGTAGGAGTATCCCTAAATGGAAGAAAAAATTAATGCCTATATCGTCATCTTTAGATTTAGATATCCCATGGGGATTGTTTCATGGTTCCATTCAAGGGAATTCTCCCAACTACAAGGTTGGCCTCATATTATATGTGAAATAAAACTGTAGCTTTTACATTTTATATGCTATGAGTACCTACTTCAATACTAAATTTAAAATTTTGACCCTATATTCATTTCTCTATATTGTAAAATCTCGTGGAGTGAATCATTTTCATATGATGGGTGATTCTTAAGCAATAATCTATTAGGTGAGTGGGAATATAAAGTGGATAAATGTTATCCTCCAATCATTTCCATCCCAAATTCAAAGATGCATATAATATCTTGAATGATCATCTTTTACTTATATTTTTGTGAATTAAACCAAATAGCTAATCAATTGTTTGAGGAAGCATTGGAGTTTTGTGATGGATATTTTATTTTTTATGAATTTCTCAAGAAACAAAAAGCATGGAATTTCATCTTTATCCTTTTGCTAGCATGTGGAGGCCTTAGTGAGTGACTAGTATCACTTATGGAGTTTGTTTTTGTTTTTGTTGAATTAAATATGGTTTGAGTGGCCCTTTATCCATTTGGACAATGTGTGGTGTCTCTAATTTCTATTATTATGATATTGTATGGATCCATGTTGGATGAATATATGTGTTTGGTTTTGTATTTTGTGCACAATTTGTAGGCCACTAATTTCTAGTCTTTATATTCTCATCATGGAATATACAATTTTGTTTTTGTTGGAGAAAGAAAAAATTACATGAGATTTAAATAAATTAAAATAAATATTATTAAAAATTTAAAAGAAAAATATTTTATATAGAGGCTTTTTCTAGATCCCAATATGAAGGTGATGTGTCATTCCTAAAGTTCTTAACATGGGATTGACAAATGACATTTAAAAAAGTATTAATTGCACAAGTATTTCAGTGTCAAAAATAAATAAGATATTTCAACAATGACCATAAGTAAAATATTTCAAT
>APFE031656093.1:24485-99719 GCA_000404065.3 Pinus taeda
AAGCTCACTTGGTTGGTGCTAGGGTGTTGGTTGGGTGGGCTATATTTAAACCAAAATATCATATATTTATTATTAGGTTGATTTTCCCCCCACGAGGGTTTTCTAGAATGGAATAAAAGTTGTGGAATCCACCAAGCATTAGAGCCAAAATGAAAATTGAAATATGCACTACAAACTTTTTGAGAGACCATTCTTCCCTCATTTTGTAGAGAAATATAACAAGATAAACAAGAAGCTCAAGTATAAAAACTAGATATTATTAAATCATCAACTTTGATTGGAAAATCATAATAATTATGGGAAAGATTTTGTTTTGAATTGTGTGCATTAAAATCGATAAGAAACTAATAATTATAGTCCTCTTCGAGGGAGGATCCTCCTTTCTCAATGAATACAATGTATACAACAATATTTGATGATTCCAAGACTATATATATATATATGAGACAAGAGGTACACTTATAATAGAATGGGACCATCAAGGGTTATAGCCTACATAATAATATAACAATATAAATCTAGTAAGTCAATATATAGGGAATAATAATGGGTTACAATGTTAACATGAGGCTTATATATTGCTCAACATGCTCGTACGGTTGAAACAAGTGGTATCCTCAACACTTTCCTGATTTCCAGTGATTAGGAAAGAATAAGTCATCTTCCCATGTCATCTCTTCCATTGGTAAGTTTTTTTTTTTTGATGATGTACTCCATAATTGATGGGTCACTTAGTTACTTAATCCTTGTTTCAGGGATTTTTTCTACTTCTAGTATTACTTCCCTTCTTTATTTATCTCTAGTACACTTCTAGGATGAAAATGAATAACATTGTCATGATATTTATTAGCTGGAATACCCTTTAACCATTACTCGAAATACATTTGTATGATTTTTGAAATATCTATGGAGATATCCTGATATAAATGATATTGGCATTAGAACATCTAGTGAACATAATTGTGCTATTGCACCCTAGTTCCCCCTTTTGAGTAATTTTGTCATTCCATTAGAGCTTATTACATTAGAGGGTTTCCATTGGATACATATAATCTTAATTTCCTTTCCTTTTGAGATGAATCTTATGAAGAGATATTGAAAAATAAAGGTCATTGTTATCAATGGTTGTAACCATTGGACCCATAAAACAACATCAAAACCACATATTTGTATTATAATCATGCGATTTTCCAACAAATACTCTCCCACATTGAGCTTAATACTATGACAATTCCCTTGAAAAATTTATTCTACCTTCATCTACCATCATTACTTGAGATTCTAGTGCTAGATAAATAAATAAATTAAGAAATTTTGTCGATTTTTAATTAATAAAGTTATGGTTACAACCTAAATAAATAAATACTATTATCTTTTGCATTTTTATATATCCTTTTATCTTGATGGTTTATGGAGTAGTGATTCTATTTAGTTCATGAAAAGAGATTATTGTAGTAGCCTCTTCAAAAACTTCATTACATTCAAATTTTGGAGCCTACCTAGCTGTTGTATCAAGTATTTATTTGGTTTTCAAGTGTCGCTTCATGTCATTTTACACGTTTCAAGTGTTCTTATCCATTCCTAAGTGTTTGCACAATGTTTATAACATCTATGGTGTACTTCATGGTTATAATAAACTGATTAGTCATAAAATGACACTTTTGGTTGTACTTGCACACACTTTATCTATTGTTCTTGGAGACTGTTTGTAAATTGGTGTTTTGGTGTGTAATTCTCAATATTTGATCCTGTCTAATTCACTGGTGAGTTGGTATGTATCACACTTAATTTTATGCCTAACTCAATTTGTTTTCCCCTTGTTTTATCCTTCAGACTTACAAAAATTGTGGTTTTGCACAAGTTGGTCCACCAAAGCTAAGAGGGCACATAACACACTCTTAAGGATGATTCAGGACCCCTTCCTTGTTCAAAATGCACCCCACACCTCAAAAAATCACATAGCGCACTCTGAAGCAACAACCCCTCCTTCCCTTTCTGAACTACTCCATAAAGCAAGCCTCTCTCTTCCTAAGCACATGGCACATCATCAATCATTAGTCAAGCCTTCCTTCCCTCTTCATAATGTGCCCTATGCCCTCACCAAGCCCTTAGATGAGTGTGTGGCACATGAATAATGAACATTGACCTTCCTTCAACCTTCACACTGCGCCCTACACCCTCCTTATGACCTACGATTTCCTAGTTGAGTGCATGGTGCATCAAAAAGACTCATTGAGCCCCCTTCATCCTTTAGCTTGTGCCTTGCACCCTCACTCAATCCTATTCTTCTTAGTTCAAAGAAAAACTCATCCTCAAGCCTTAAGCACTTAGCCCTCATCCCTTGACAGTGCACCATGTGCCAAGGAAGATTCCCCCTCTCTTCTCGAGCACAATGATGAACCATGAACATAAAATTTGCATAAAACATGTCGGAATAGGAGGTTTTTGGGCTGAATATTGATTTCCATGAGTGATATTTATTGCATGTGTTCAAAAACATCATGGAAATAATGCAGGAGGAGATATGTCAAAGGGAGCAGCTTGAGGAAGTATTCAAGATCCAAGAACACATAATGACACAATATGAAGAACATTGGAATCTTGATGATCAAATTAGCTCATAATGACTACATATCATCCAACACCCATTGGAGGGTAAAGGCAACAAAAACACAAAAGTTGCATGCAAGATTTAAGATATAAGTGGCAACATTGTCACCTCTCAAGAAAGTACATGTCATTAGTCGCTATGAGTCTAAGTCATTAATGTTAGTGACATGTCATGTTGTCACCAAAAGTGGATGTGGAAATGATGATGTAACTGTGTAATTATTGTAAAGACAGAATGTAGAAGTTAAAGAGTCATATATGGAAAAAAGAGCCATGTGAACAAGTCCACAAGGAACTTGTAATTCCAAAATTCATTGAAGAAGTTTAAGAGCCATTTAGAAGTCCAAGAGTTGTCTAGAAGTCTAAATGTCATAAGAAGTCAAAAATTCATATGAGAAGCTCAAGAGTCATGAGGATATGGAAGGTCACGCCTCTAGTTATAAAAGAAGCCTCATTACTCAAGAAAAATACTTCTCACATTGGATTTTCCCACAAGGCCTTAGAGAGATAGAGATAATTATTTTGGAGAGAAAGTAGTGGCTATAATGCTCCACTATTGGAGCTAGTGGTGTTCATTGTACTCATATATCTTAGAAATTTTTCCTAATACTCGAAGCCATTTGGCCAACACATTTTCATGCATATATTATAGATGTTTTGAGACTACTCTTAAAATGTTTGTAGTTTATGTTGGCTTACATATCTACTAAAGAAATTCAACTATTTCGGTGGCTTTATTAGAAGAAAGGCATTCAGAAAGACATTCCCACAATGGAATCACAACATGAGTGTTATGGCAACCCATATTGTCAATACCCTATTAGTAGATGAGTAGTCGAAGTAGGAAGAAGAAGCAAATGAACCTACCATGACTAAAGAAATTTTAGGTATTTGACATTCAATAAAATATTTTGATATCATTTTCAATGCTGACAAGAAAAGTGTTGAAGAACCACTTGAAAGTGAGGCTCCTCCTTAGTAGTCAACTATTCATTATAATTTGAGGAGCAAAGGACCTGTTTCTAAATAGGAATTAAAACTAAAATAATTGAAGAAACAATTGTTAAGAAGGATTCTACCACCAACTAAACATGCTCATAATACACAAAATAAGTGTGGAAATACTACCACTAAGAACACTTCCACTAGTAGTAAAAACTGTAGGAATTTACAGGGTAAGTTCCTTAGACAGAACACCAAAGGACACCGCTCACAAACAGATCACAGATCAATACACCAGTATTTTGACGTGGTTAAAACCCTCAAAGAGGGAAACAGTCCACGGCCTGAGCCAACGTGGCCACTTCAGGAAATTTATTAATAAAAGAATGAAAATTTACATAAGCTTCTCTTGTGAACAGTTAACCTACAAATGACCCTCCATGCGCTTTAAATAAAAATCATGGACCAATCGGGTGTTAATCCATGGATCAAGTGTCGGTAATATCGAGGAGAGAATGAACCATCAGATCACTACATATCATGACTGTCGAATTGTAAGTTACAAAAGTACATAGTAAAGAAACACACTTTACCTAACTCTATACTAGACCAAGTTATACTTAACTATTCCTATGTGTCGAAATATCCTAACATCCCCCCTTATGAACAAATTGGGATAGGATTGAAGGATTTACAAATATGGCACAATACGAGAAGGAAGGAGGCACTAGAGCCTATCCCCCCTTAGTGACAACTTCCTGAACTCCAACCATAAATTGAAGTTTAGTAAACTTCACCTTCGTGAGAGCCTTTGTAAAGATGTCTGCAACTTGATCATTTGTTGAAAAATATTACACTTCAAGAACATGGTCATGAATGAGCTTTCCGATGAAGTGCATGTGTAGTTCAATGTGTTTGCTACGTTGATGCTGGACTAGATCTTTGCATAGTTGGATGGCACTTTGATTATCACACCAAAGTGTAGTCGGATGCTGCTGCTGAAAGCCAAACTCTGATAGGATCTGACGTAGCCACAAGGTCCTTACTCAGCTTCCACGCACCACGATATCTGCTTCGCTGACGAAAGAGAAAGGCAGCCTGTTTCTTAACAAGGCCCATGTAATAGGGTCCGTGTGAACCAAGGTGAAGACATAACGGCATAGACTTCCGATCATCAGGAGTCACCAGCCCAATCAGAATCAGTTGAAAACCAAACTAATGAGGAGTTGCCTTTGCACTGTAATGAATCCAAACTGTACTATACCTCAAACATAACGAAGTATTCTTTTAGCTGCTTTCCAATGACTTTCACGGGGGTTTTTCATAAAACAAGCAACAAGGCCAACAGCAAAGGAAAGGTCAGACGAGTATGGGTTAAATACAAGAGTTTTCCTACAAGTTGACGGTATAAGGTAGCATCAACTTCAGGAGAAGTACAAGAGACTTAAAGTTTGACTCCAGACTGAAAGGGAGAAGGAGCTGGCTTACAATCTTCCATGTGAAAATGACGAAGAATATCACAAGCATACTTGGACTGGGAAAGGGAAATACCCTCCTTGGATTGCAAGACTTGAAGACCGAGAAAATAGTGTAAGTGTCCTAGTCTGTCATTTCAAATTTCTTTTTAAGGCTGGACTTCACATGGTTTATAAGGTTGGGATCACTACCAGTAAGAATAAGATCATCCACATAAAGAACAAGGATGATAAGAGAGTTGCCCACTTTCTTGGTGTAGACAGTATTGTCAGAATAACACCTAGAAAAGCCAGATTCTAAAAGAAAGCTATCCCTTTTGGCATACCAAGCCCGAGGAGCTTGCTTGAGACCATAAAGAGATTTCTTAAGTCGACATACAAGGCTGGAGTCTGTTTGGATGAAGCCAATGGGTTGTTCCATATAGATTTCTTCATGCAAGTCCCCATGCAAGAAGGCAGATTTAACATCCATCTGATGGACTTCCCATTTTAAAGAGGCAGCAAGGGAAAGAACAAGGCGGATAGAGTTCATTTTGGCAACAGGGGAGAAGGTTTCAGTGTAGTCAATGCCTTCAACCTGTGAAAAGCCCTTAGCAACAAGACGAGCTTTATGTTTATCAACTTTCCCATCTGGTCCATACTTGGTTCCGTAAACCCATTTACATCTAACAAGTTTGCGTCCCTTTGGTAGAGGAACAAGATCCCATGTATCATTTGCCAACAATGAATGATATTCTTCATTCATAGCTGCTTCCCACTGTGGATGGCCTGAAGCTTCTGCACAAGTGTGGATCATGATTGACTGGAGCTGGAGCCAGTAAAGAAGAGGCTCTTTCAAACTGAGAACGTGTACGTCGCTGATCTGTAGGATCACCGGCAAGATCACCTGCTGCATCCCGAGTAGCACGGACCCATCTTGGAAGTTGAGGATCCTGAGAAGGTGGGGGATGATTGTCATCCTCACTTTCATCATCTGAAAAAGAAATGTTTTCAAGAGTAGAAGAGATAGGAAGAGGTGGCACATTCGTCGGACTAGGCTCGCAGGCCGATTTATTTTCATCAAATTTTACATCTCTTCTAATGATAACATTTTTGGACTTAAATGGAATAAGTCTATAACCTTTTACATCTTCAGAATATCCAACAAAAGTACTTTTTTCACTCTTAGGTTCTAAAGCTTTATGTTTCTCATCGGGAATATGGGCCCATGCTTCACTTCCAAAAACACGAAAGTGACTCACATCTAGTTTAATTGAGCTCCATGCTTCTTCTGGAGTGATATTCTTTGAAACCTTAGTAGGAGTGTGATTTATTATGTAATTTGCACAGTTAATTGCTTCTGCCAATAATTAAGACTAAGTCCTTTAGATTGAAGCATACAATTAGCCATTTCCTTTAAGGTGTGATTCTTCCTTTCAGCTACACCATTTTGTTGTGGAGTATATGGAACAGTATGTTGCATTTGGATTCCATGCTCAGTGCAAAAGTTGATGAAGTCGTTTTTAACATATTCTCCGCCATTATCTGATCTTAGCTTAAGAATTTGATGTCCAGATTGTTTTTCAACAAAGGCCTTAAAGGCCAAGAATTTGTTAAATACTTCACTCTTGAGTTTTAAGAATATACCCAAGTGCGTCTGAGAAATCATCAATGAAAGTTAAGAAATACTTGCAGCCAGAGAATGAAGCAACAGGAAGTGGACCACACAAATCACTGTGAACAAGCTGTAAAGGGGCCGAGGCGTGCCAAGAGGCACGTTTGTCAAAACGGTCCCGATGATGTTTTCCGAGTACACATCCGGAACAAACACCATCTCTGCAAGATACCATAGGAAGACCTGTCACCATATTTTCTTTACATAGATGCTGAAGGGAGCGATATTTTAAGTGACCAAATCGCTCATGCCAAAGTTTGCTCACTTCATCATTATGAGCAACAAATACTGAGGGAAGATTTGATGACCCAAAGTTGTGAAACTTATACAACCTTGTAGAATCATCAACAATGCCGTAGCTAAAATCTGTCCAGGATCCTTTAGGTCTTTAATTACAACATCATGAGGTGAAAATTCAATGATTTTACGTTCACCTGAATGAGTTATCTGATATACAGATAGAAGGTTGTAGGATAAGGTTGGAACACATAATATATCATTAAATTAACCATTGTCTATATGAACAGTTCCAGTCCGTACAACACTAAGAGATCTATCATCACCAACATATATATTTTTTGTGTTACAATCATTTAAAGAAGAAAACATGGCTTTGTTTTTAGCCATGTGATAAGAAGCTCCAAAATCAATGAGCCACTCATGAGAATGAGAAGAAGAAGATACATTTAGTACATAACCAGACCGAGATGCTTAACAACCACACGCAGAAATTGTTATTCCTAAAAATGAAGTTGAAGTTGAAGAGTGCTCCAAATGGATGTTATGCTTCTTCGTTGTTGCTTCCAAGGTTTCCATCTTCTTAAAGTATTTGGATTCTAAGTGGCCATCTCAATTACAAAAGTTGCAATGTCTACCAGTATTCTTCCTTTTGTTTTTATTTGTCTTATCATTTTGTTGAATTGATTTTTCATTTTGAGACTAAAAGTGCTTAGGACCCTTGGTTGGTTTAGGACTATTCTTTTTAGGATGTTGCTTCTTAGGATTCTTTGAACTTGGTTGTTGTTGGGCGGCTAAGGCTTTCTTAAGAGAGTTTCCAAGATTAAGAAGACAAAGATGTAAGAGTTTTTCTTGTTCTATTATTAAAGAATCACAAAAGGCATCAAAAGAGGGGGACTTGTAGTCTTGTCCTTGAGAAAAAAAGGCTTCTCTAGTAGAATGGAAGGTGGAAACAAACACAGATTAGGCTGGTCCCAACTTAGTAATAATGGAATAAATAAGGTTACCATCTTCTTTCTTAACCTTAATACCTTCCAAGAGAAGTCCAAGGGTCTTGAACTTGGACAAAAAATCTTCAATGGAAGAAAAATTATTCAGGTCCAACGTAAGAAACTCATTTTCGAGTTGATGGGCTCTAATTTCATTTTTAATTCCAAAAAAATTATTGAGCTTTTTCATTGCTTCATCAGGGGTATCAAGTTCTGCAATATGGAATCTAAGGTCTAGAGAAATAGACATCCCTATCAACCCACGTGCTTGATCTTGCCTATTTTCCCATTTTGATTTCTTATCTTCATCTTTAGGTTTAGACTCTTAGCTTGAGGCTATTCTATAAAGACCTTTACTTCTAAGTAAATCCTCCATGTAGGACACCCATTGGAATTAGTTGGTGTTGTCAAGAATAACTTGGCATGGACTTTCCATTTTAAATGAAACTAAAGTTGTAGATGTTGAAACTAAGTGTTCCAAAGGAAAGATCTAAAAAAATTAAGCCGATTCAAAAAAACGGCTCTAAAAACGACTTCCAAACAAAGAAATTATGGTTTATTTAAGAAAAGTTGTTGAAGATACTGACGAAGTACGTGAATGTGCAGAAGTGAATGATAATGTGATATTTAAACCGCACCACTCCCCCTCCCCTCCAAACTTAATCTAATTATCTCACTTTTATAAAAAAATTATGTGACCCACTTTTATAAATAAGTGAAAGTCACTTTTAGAATGGTACTTTATGAGCTACCGACTAAATTGTAACTTAAATAAAAGATAAAAAGACTTTAGAATTATAAGTGACTCACTTTTTATAATGGATGAGAACCAGGGATGGAATTTGACAGGAAATTTGCCTGTCATGGGGTGATTTTCCCATCAAATACAGTTCAAAATCTTACAAAGCCATCAAAATCTTTACTTGATATTAGGAAACGCGCCGGAAAAATGTGAAAATCGTCAAATTTGACAGGTGACTCTGTTTTGAAATTCCAACCCTCATGAGAACACTTTTACATAAAGTAACTTTAAAACATAAGTTACATGTGTTTTTTGAAAAAGTAACTCAACAAAAAAAAAAAAAACTTGAACCCAAGACCTCTATTCTCATAAAGTAACTTTGAAGCAAGTGAGCTAGTTTAAAAGGTTATTAGTTTTTGGAAAAGAGGAAAGGGTTTTTTTTTCTCACTGAAGCTTTGGAATGCGTGCTTACTTGAGAAATCTCTTTTTTTCTACAAAATCAAAAACCGCACAACCCAAAACGGACATGCAAAAAAAAACAAACCTTACGACTTGAAATTAGATTTCGCCAGAAACTAAATATTTTTCTCAATGTTTTTGATTTTTTGAGATCACACTAAGGTGCGGCAGAAAAGGTTATACACATGAGAAAAATCATTCATTTTTGTTTTTTATTTTCACAAATCGCACAAAGTCGCGGAGCAAAGAGCATACGCAAAAATGAAAGGTATGGATCTGGTAATAAAAAAACAGAGGGATAAATAAATTGAAATAAACAAAAAGATAAATAACTAAAACTTTAAATAAAGGTTATATACCTCCAGATCTTAAAAATGACATAGCTAGGGCTACCAGAAACCTTTTCAAGTGAAACAGAAGGGGTTCCTCACTAAAACAGATGCTCCTAACAAAATAGAGCAGTCCTCTCGGCCCGAAAGCAGTCAGAAACAATAGATCTAGGAAATGATAGTTGGATGCAGTTGTACCAACTTCAGATTTAGATCACCAACATATACGGCCCTCAAATAGCTCTGATACCATGTAGGAATTTACAGGATAAGTTCCTTAGATAGAACACCAAAAGACACCACTCACAAACAGATCATAGATTAGTACACCAGTATTTTTGACGTGGTTAAAACCCTCAAAGAGGGAAACAGTCCATGGTTCAGGCCACTTCAGGAAATTTATTAATGTAAAAGAAATAAAATTTATATAAGCTTCTCTCGTGAACAGTCACCTTACAAATGACCCTCCATGCTCTTTAAATAGAGATCATGGACCAATCGGGTGTTAAGTCATGGATCAAGTGTCAATAACACTGAGGAGAGAATGAACCGTCGGATCACTCCATGTCTAGAACATATCATGACTATCAAATTGTAAGTTACAAAAGTACATAGTACAAAAACACACTTTAAATAACTCTACACTAGACCAAGTTAAACTTAACTATTTCTTATGTGTCGAAATATCCTAACAAAATGCATTTAATGAGTAGAAATTTATGGGGTGGCGTTGAAGCCACTCATACATAACTTACACGGCCTAATAAATTGATTGAGTGACAAAATAAAAATAATGGAACCAATACAATCATTGGTTTTGCTCTTTCATCCTCAAAATTACATCATGTTGATCTAAACAAATCCTCTAAATAATTTCAAGAAAATTTATAGAAGTTGTCGAGTGTAAAAGCATTAAATGCGACTTTTTCTTTAAAGTTACAACTCTTCAGAGTTTAAATGGCTATTAAAACTACTATATGCACCCACATAAATTATTTGAAGTTGCTTATAAAACGATTAGTTGAAGTTGGTGCAAAAGTAGAAGATAATGCAAAAGCTTTGGTGTTAAATAGTTTATCTTAAATTTACAACAATGTTATTTTCACATTAAAGTTAATTATATTCACGGTTCTTTAGATGATATGATTCTCTCTTTTAGCTAAATATGAAAGGCTAAATCAAGAAAATTCAAAATTTTCTCTCCATCTAAGTGATTCATTACTTACTGAAACGCGATTCATTACTTACTGAAACTTGAATGAGTGGAAAATCAAGGAAATAAATAGTTAAAAGCTCTTTATTAAGAATAGATCATACAACACGAAATTGTAAATTTCAAGCAAATGACCTTTAAAAAGAAAGATTAAAAACTAAAGAAAACAAAATATGTCCTTGTAAATGGAATAATTTGTAGTTGAAGAATTATCTAACATAAATATGAAGTTGAGAAATGTGACAATGCTACAAAGAGAGATTACTTGTTCTAAGTAGTTAAAACTTCGATACAAGAGAGAATCAAAAAAAAATAATGCAACATGGATTATTGTTCAAATAATTTAAAATTTCAAGAATTTCAATAAATTGGAAACTTAATTTGGGAGTTTGGGAATTTAAGGAATTCCACACTTCTACCCTTATGAGGGTGATGAGATAGAATGATGGAGTACCTACAAGATTTCCGAATTTTAGAAGGGAGGCATTGCTTAAAGAAAAGTATTTTTGTTTATGTTTTTCTGAAGTTGTCAATTAATCTTTAAGCTTATAATTATAGTAATATGGAAGTGTTAGAGTAGGACACTTAGTATGAGTTAATATAATAATTTGTAATAAAAACACATTATGTGTGGCTTACTATTGTGGTTTACTATTTAATGATAGGCACTAATATTAAAAAAGATTATAAAGAAAATGAATTAGATTATTTGATTGCTTACTAATCAAATGAAAGAAGATTAGAGTTAATGTATTCAATGACTCATTATTAAACATATTTATCATGTGATGCATAATCAAATTATAGTAATTCCTAGCTAAGAGGAGTTGGTGGCTAGGTTTTTCTTAAAGTTTCCCCAACTAGGAATTAGAGGCCTTGACTTGTATTAAATTTATGACAAAGTTGTGATATGTACTTCATTTCTTATATATATAGATATGAAATATTCAAATATCATCTACTTGTAGATTTGATTTTCAACTTATGTTATTTTCTTAATGGGGTAAGTTCTAAAACTTGTTCACATTGGTTTGACATAACATATAGTTGAATTAGTTTAGTGATAGTTGACACATATCTTCAAGAAAAAGGACCAAAGTTATTATTGTTACAATCTATCGTAATAAAAGAATTCAAATATGTTATACGTTTGGAAAAGTGCATCCCAACCATTGTAGCGTTGTGGTATTGAAGTGCACTTGCATGGTATTTTCTTCTAGGCTGCCATGTTAAATTGGATCGATAAGAACTGAAATATTACTACTATAACTTAATGTTTCAGATTGACCCTACACTAAAAATTCACAAAAGATAGATCCAAGAAACCTCAAGGGTAGGTGAAATTGTTAAATATGCAACAAAGGTCATCCTCAATTTCTATAGCATTCTCATATTCTTATGTCGCCTGTTGCTCTAGACAATAATTTTCATCATGTATGTTTCACCAAAATTTGAATGTGAAATAAATATAAATGTATTTATACAAATTGAATAATAATTGATAGATGTTTTTTACAATGCTTGGGCTTAGCTTGAATATAGCCTAGGGTACTTTTTCCAGAACAGTCGTGACTCTCTAATTAATTTTTATTTATTTATAACAATGGCTTCCCCTCAAAATACATGTTTTATCCTCAAAGCATAGGTAACGAATGGTGTTGTTGGCGAAGTATCTAGGAGGCTTCCTCTTTTGGTGAGTTCTTTCACTTAATAAAATATTATTTAATTATCCGTGATCGTAATTTCTTTTCTTTGGTGGTAATGGTGCCTTATGGTTCTAAAATAATATTTCCCTCATCATTTAACATGGGGAGTGTTGTATGTCATTTGGTGCTTACCTAGTACTCCCTTGAGGATAGATACATGGAAAACATTGTGAATGTGGCTTTTATAAGGAAGGCCCAAGTGTATGCTACTTGGATAATCTTTTTACTTATCTATATGGTCCATAGAACTTTGTTACTAGTTTTTTTGTTTCCTTCTTGTTTCAGGGATAATTGTTTGTAACATTAAAGCTTCGCAAATACTTAATATCCAATCTCAAATTCTCTTTCTATTATTTGTTGGCCGGCATGTTGTTTCGTACAATTTCTTGCGATATTTAGATTTTCTTTGAGTGCTTGAACAACCTTTTGGTTTTCTTCTAATTGATCCTTTGCTATTAGAAATTTTATTTCTTATATAGAAAATTCCTTCCATTTAAGGGGGGCTTGTAACTGTAAATAAATTGATGTGGAGTCATTTTGGTTGAAGTATGATAAATACAGTTGTACCACCATTCAACAAGGTGTAACCATTGAAACCATTTCTTCTATTTGTTTGGTACATAACAATGAAGGTAATCTTCCAAACATTTATCGACAATTTCCGACTGATCATCTATTTGGAGATGATAAATCAAACTTATGTTGAGGTATGTTCTGATTTGTCTACAAAATTCCCTCCCAAATTTCCCCTTGAACTTGGCATCTCTATCACTAACAATGATTTTTGGAAATCCATGCAATTTGTAGACATTTTTGGAAAATACTTCAGCGATTTATTTTGTGAACTCTGATTTCTTTACTTCCATGAAGTGTACATACTATGAGTTTATCAACTACTAGGAGGATGTTGTCCTTTCCATCTGATACGTGTATCCTTCAAAATCAATTCATACTTCTTCCCACTTTTGGTTTGGAATATGTAGGGGGTCAACAATCTAGGAGTCATAATGTTTTCATTTTTATTTTTCTGGTATTGATCACATTCTATTACATAATTTTAAATATCTTTACTCACCCCTTTCCAAAAAAAGGATTGATGTGCATTATAGTAGGTTTTAAATAGCCCCACATGTCTTGTTATTGGCAAGTCATGGGACTCCTTGAGAACCTAATATTTAAATCTTGAAGTTGGGCTTAGGTAAATTCTTCCTCTATACCAAAGGATATCATTTTTCCATTTGAATTTAGTTTTGAATAGGATTATTTATTACGCCACACGTTTCCAAATTCGTTATATATTCACTTTGAATTCCATTTAGCTATTACATAATTACAATTGAAATTGTAAGTGATGGTCTCTTTTTTTTTCATGAGAGAGTTTGTTACTGTGTTGTCCTTTTCCTTTTGTGTAGTATCTCCATATGAAAAGTGGTAATTTTTTCGAATCATTTTTGTTGTTTTGTAGATACTATCTTTTGTTGGAGAAGATGTTGAAGACTATTACAGTCTGTTCATATCAAAAACTTGATTCTTAGAAGATATTATCACAATTTTGCTGGAGCATTCATAATGGAAAGCATTTTGTTGTCATATTTCAATTTTACACATTCTATTTTATTGAGCTTCCTACTTTCAAATTATATAGGGTGGCCATCCTGCGTCAACACTACCCCTATTATGAAACCTGAAACGTCACAATCGATTATAAAAGGTTTTGAAAAAACTGGAGTTGTTAATACAAAGGTAGTGGACATCACCTTCTTTAATATTTCAAAACATCGTTCTACTTTATCATCCCATTGGAATGAGTATATTTTAAAAGGTTTACTAGGGGCATGGTTACATGAGCGTAATTTCAAATAAACCTTTGATAGCATTCTATTAAACCCAAAAACCCTTTTAACTTGTAAATGTTAGTTGGCCTAAGCCACCGTGTGATTGCCTTAATTTTGTTTGGATCTACCTTCACGCCTTCCTTTGGTATCACATGTCCCAAATAGTCTATTTCTTCTTTCTCAAAGGTACATTTCAACATCTTTGTATAAAATTGTTTCTTTAATAGAAGAGAGGGAAGTCCCTCCAAGTGCTTCACATGCTCATTCCATGTTTTACTATATATAAGAATGTCGTCAAAGAATACTAACACAAATTTCCTTAGGTAGGTTGGATAACTTGATTCAGGGTTTCCTAGAAGGTCATTTGAGCATTAGTTAATCTAAAGTGCATAATTTTGAATTCATATTGCCCTTCAAGAGTTCAAAAAGTGGCTTTCACCACGCCTTCTAATCTTATAACCTTGATTTGGCAATACCTTGATCTCAAATCTAGCTTAGAGAAATACTTATTTCCATGAAGCTCATCCAACATTTCATCTACGAAGAGAATGGGAAACTTGTTTTTTATTGTTATCTTATTTCATCCTCAATAATCTATGCATAACTCGAACAACCGATCCTCCTTTCGAACAAGGGCTAGAGGAGATGCATAAGGGCTTCTATGTTTTGAGATAATACTACATCTCAGTAGATATTGGACTCTATTCTTTCAATTTCCGTTTGTTAATGATGTGGATACCAATATGGTTTAATATTGACAGGATTTGATCTTGTTTTAACTTCAATGATGTGCTCAATATCTCTTTCAATAAGCATTTCCAAGGGAAAATCTTGGAATATTTTTTTGTGTTTTTGAATTAATTCATGAATCTATAAAGATTTGATGTTAACTAGTTCTGAGACCAATATTTCCATTTGATAACATTGTAATATGCATGTTGATGCCCTTTCCCATATTAACTTCACCATCGGATGGGAAGATAAATTTTGATTTTAAGGAGGTTGAAACCCGTGTAACTTATACTTTTCTCCTTGCCATCGAAACTATATAAAGTTTTTTTGATGGTTGGTAGAGTAATTGCCCAATGTTTGTAGCCATTGGACACCTATGACTACATCCACCTCCCAGAGTTACAATGTAAAATTGGGATTCCAAATTGTTGTCTTAAATTTGTAATTAATTTTATGGCATTCTCCTACCCCTTCAATTTGTTTCCCATCTACTACAATAACTTTCATATTGGACATTAGGTATACAAAAAATTCACCCTTTTTGCAAGATTTGTGTCAACAAAATTACGAGTGCTTCCTATTCTTATCAAGACCATTACATTGATCTTCTTGATGTGCCTTTTTAATTTTAGGATCTAGGGCTAAGTTATTCTTGTCATGGTTGATAGTGATATTTGTAGTACATTCTCATTATCTGAATCTAAGGAAAAATGTTGAGGATTTTCAACTTCTACTTTGATCAAGTCCTCACTATATAAATCCTGTTTTGCTTCACATTTATATAGATTCTTAGCATTATGGGCTTTCGAATTAGGTTTGCTTCCTTCTCTTAATTGCAGTCGAAGATACTTTGTATTTTGTATTTTTGTAGTTTTAGGAATCCTTCATCATGAATAGACCTTCTCGAACCTAGGCAGTGACATTCCTTCAAATTTTTTCTTCGCATCTTTTGATTTATGTATTGCATCTTCCATAGTTGTAACATCATGTAGCTTTAGCTCATTCTAGATGTGTGGTTTTATTCTGATGATATAAAACCACACTAAACATTATGTCAACAACCCAAGTACTCTTGTAGTAAGTGTTTCCCATTCACATGTAAATTCATTCGAATCTCCTTTTTGATGCAGCAGTAAGTTCTGTGAAAGAAACATCTTCCTTTACCTTGGAATCGTTTAAAGAATTCATCTTTAAATTGTTTCCAATTTATTACCTTTATTTTTTCACCACTTATACAAATTATATGCATCTCCTTTGAGTTGCATGGATGCATATCAAACCTTTTCATCATCATTGTAAATATTGTATATCTCAAACCAAGCCACACCTTGTTTTTTGTTTCTGTCGAATTTTGACAATTCCAATTTTGCTAGGGGAGAATATGCAAAGATTGGATGGTTGTATGGCAGGTATTGGTTTTGGATCAACATGCCATGAGTAGGCGTATTTAACTGTGTATTTGGAAAATTATATGGGATTAAAGCATTGTGTTCTAGATTGGTTGTGTTTTTTGATGGAACACAGCTAATTAAGGGTTTTCATAATCAAGCAAATTTTTCTTGTAATTCATCGCGACTTTTTCCCACCAATGCCTTTAGTTTTGTTTGATCATGTTGTATTGCATTGTGATTTTAATTGATATGTGCTTCTAACTATGCATGATTCTCTATTAATTCCTTTTGGAGTGCCTCTTGTTGTTCATTCATCTTGGTCAGCATCGTATTTAATTTACTCATAGTCATTGCCCTTGTAACTAGTGAAGTTCTTCAATCTATTTTGACTAATTTTCCAAAATATATATATATATATATATATATATATATTAACTTATATATATATATATATATAAATATTATATACACTAAAAAGACTTTGTACTTTGTTTATATATATAGGCAAATACAATATGCCCAAGTAAAATCAAAATTTACTCTTCCTTCCTTCTTTTTTTGTTATTTCCTTTTTTGTCATATTTTTCCAATACCATGGGTTTTTAAACCATGAGCTCTGATACCAAATGTTACACACAAAAATGAATATGCAATAAATATAAAAGGATTTGTACATATTGAATAATAATTGATATATGATTTTTATAATGTCTGGACCTAGCTTAAATATATCCTAGGGCACCTTTTCCTAAACAGTAGTGAGCCAAAGTTATGACTCTAATTAATTATTATTTATTTATAACAATGTCTTTCCTTTTTCCTCGATCGTTAATTGTGCTAACTTCTTGATTGTCCAAGAGTGGAAATAGGGTATAGAAAATAAAACTTGAGAATCTGTCATGTTAACTACATTCACTATTAGATGTTTACCTCTTATTTTTCCCATGCAACTTGCTTTCCTTTTAGTGTTGTTTCTCATGGTCTCAATTTGATTCTTATGCAAGAAAGCCCTTTGTAGCATGTGACATTTTAATTCTTAAACAAGCTCTTTGTAGCATGTGAAATTTCCAATCTGTAATGTCTTCCATTGATTCTTCCAAGATAAACATTTTGTAATGCATGAAATTTCAAATCCTTCTCATGTTTAACCATTGTCTTTTGCCCTCTCAGCGTTTGCATGAAATGAGCCATATAACAATTACTACTATTTCATTGTAAACAATAAATTTATAAATACTCTTACTTTTTAATATAAAGCATACGTTGTGTTACATCCTTTGGTGCAACTTAGTGGCTAGAAGGTTGATGTGGGAGTAATGAAAGCATAAGAAAATTAAAAATAAATAAAATAACTTTTTTTATCATTTTAACTTTTCTTTAATTTTCAAACGGATCACTTTTATTAACTAACAAAGCCGCATAGCTAGCGTTCCCTGCTGCTTAGTTTAATTAATGAATTTTGACTAGTGAAATTTGGTTTGTGATATATTGTATTACATACATACACTTTGATAGGATTGGTTATTGGAAAAAAACACTAGTACATTTTCGCAAGTTCAACAACTAAACAAAGTGCACCAAACCATTTTGATTGGACAACCGGAGAAATCCATTCATGATTCGCATCATTATAAGAACAAAACAATATACAATAATGTTATCACTAAGAATGTAGAATATCGCTTCAAAAAAAAACCATCTTCTATATTTTAAAAAGATTTCAGGGTATGTTTTTTTCACTTAAGAATACATTATTACCACGCGTGAAGTAAACCAATGAAAAGGTTCCAAGTTATGTTTTTTCCACTTAACAATACATTATTATCAGAAGTGAAGTTAAACCAATAGTTGGTACAATAAAGACATCTAACAACTTATAATAATAAATTTAGCAATTTCAAAATTGTTTTCACCAATATCCTAAGAAAGACCAAGGCTACTTCAACTATAACAATATATTATTTCTAAAAATTAATAACACAATAATTGTTTGAACATTGAGACCAACCTCGAAAACAAGTCTTACAACAAGATAGAAAAACCAATATTTTCCAAGCCTGAACAAAAATAAATATATTAAACATCATTTTTTTTAACTTCCTTTAATTATAACAAGTCAAGTCAACGTTGAAATAATAGCAACACCAAACCACTAAACAAAGAAAAACCATTTTAGTTCCATCGCAATACTTTAACTTATTATATTTTTTTTTTATTTTACTTGTTAAAAATATTATATTTTATTATTAGTAAAAACATAATCTTTGAAAATACTAAATTTATTTAAAATAAGACAATTCGATTTTAAGTAGAATTAATTTTTTTGAATATATATATAGACATCATTTGGCATATTTAGTTTGATTTAACACACATGGAATCAAAAATCTTCGTGCCATATATGTACATCTTCTCACATGTTCCCTCTGAATCCTGATACACATGGAAACTAATACCCCCTCTTTTTTATTAGAAACGAAGAAAAATAAAAGAATACGATTAAGGTTTTCAAGTAGCGTATTGATTTGATGGGTTCAAGAATTAAATGGACATTATTGGTGACGTGTTTTTTTATGTGGACATTTAGCGTGGCAAGTTAAGGACGCTCATATCGATAAAAACATACAAAGGAAGTTTAAATTTGGCACATATTACAAGGTATATTTGTTAGACTTGAAATTTATGCCCAATAAAGCAAATGCCAAGTAATGATTATTAAATAAGAGCCTCTCTTTTTTGCAATAATCAAAAATTAAATAAATTCAATTTAATAATTGAAAAAAAAAACAATTTAATAATTGAAAAAAAAAAAGATTATTGGTATGTTTTAATGTACACTTTACATATTTTTTATGAAAAAATTATCAACCATAAATTAATTGAATTGTCAGGGTATTTTTGAATACGTTAAACCCTAACCTAAGTATTTTTTAGTGTGTTATACCGTAACCTAAAGCAAGGATAATAAGTCCTACTAATGAAAGGCTGGATATAAAAATGAGTTTAGTTATAATCAAATCAGGATTCTGTTTAAGTCATTACTCTCCAAAGTATTTTTAAGTCATTATTCTGCAAAATGTATTTGAGCAATTAGCAAAAGGAGGTTTCCAATAACAAGGAATATTGGACCTTGTGAAATTACTTTTAAATTAGTGCAAGTTTTCAAAACAAAAATAATAATGTGCAAGTTTTCAAAACAAAAATAATAACATGAAAATGGGGTTTTATTTTCATTTTTAGTTAATGTAATAAAAAAAAGATAGTGTACACATTTAGCTTAACTGTACTCTATTTTAAAAAATTAATATAAAAATATATATCCCAATCTCCTAATTCTTGCACATATATGATTAACTAGTTGGTAAAGTATGTCAATCCATAGGGATATTGTTCTTAAAATATATATATGCTTAAATTTATGATCTAGTTGCTTGTCCTCTTTTTTAATTGATTGCCTATCCCTTTTATTTCATATTTATTTACTTTCTAATGAACACATGAATATATACATAGAAAGATATCAACACCTTCCTTGGATGGTCCAGCCTCTTTTTCAAATTTCTCTCAGTCTACCGCTCATCTCTTTGTTAGCCCATACTCCAATGACACTAATTACATTGACTTTAGTTGCTTTCCCCTATTTGGTCTCTCCCAGAAGAACGACATCCTTTGGTTTTTCACTGAACCTTCTTTACAAAATCCTCTCTCCCTCTCCACTAGTATATCCAATCCCTAGCTCTCACTCGCATACTTTCCCCCCTGTGACCTCCCCTCTCCTCATATTCCTAATCTCCACCCTCTCTTCTCGTCGTCCATTGATTCAAGGTCTCATCGAATCTCAGTGTCTTTCTCCTTATCACCCTCTGTTGCTCGAACAAGTGAATCTACTTACCCTCCTGGTCACATTGACCCTTTCAGTCTTTTGGAACCCTCTTTATCGCCCCACTCTCCCCCTTTCTTTTTTTGTTCACCTTCCTGGGACCTTGTTTTCTCCTTCGTCGCTCCCCTATCAAGAATCGATTGCATATCTCGTCCCCCGCCCCTCCCTTCCAATCCTACTCACAGTGGGCGAAAAGGAGGTGCTAAGAGAAAACGTGATCTTGTTGTCAAAGAAAATAAAAATAAAAATCTATGGTTCTAAGGGAAGATGTCGAAATTCACCAAGTCATGCATATGTCGGAACACTCCTCGGTAGGCCACGCATGGGATCAACATTTCAACCAATCCACCCTAGAAGATTGGGACAAATCAAAATTGGGAAACCATCTAAAAACCCCTGCCTAAAGTACAATCTATGGTCAAAGGTGTTGAAAATGCAGCAAGAAAATCCTAATTTAAATTTGTCTTGATTAAATTAGGAGAAATTTCAATTTCAATTTCAGCAGAATACTTGGAGGTAGTTAACTGAGGTGACATAGCTCTTGTCACTCAGTTAACTCAATAAATTCGAGTTGGAGACACTTGAGTTTAATTCTACATGATCGATTGCTAATTTGTAGCAATCTATTTCAATTAATTTGAGTTATTGTCAGTGTAACTATTTCTCACTGTTAGTAGAACTAGTGGAGGTCTAGTTAAGGGTGTGTAACTTTTTTCACACTGAGTGATCATCCAGTTAACTGATCAATCAACCTAAATTAACTCATGCATGCAGAGAATTCAAGTTACCGAGTTGAGATTGGAGTTCAAAGGCAGTGTACTATCAGTTGTAGAATTTTCCAAGTTGTACAGGTGGTACATGCAGTCAAAGAAGGGCCTAAAGGAATTGTGCAATTCTTAATGAGTAATTTCCCTAATTAATAGGGGGTTAATTCCTCATCAAACAGCGTGAGGGAAATAGGAGCTTAGCAGGCTGCGAAATTGGCTAAGTATTGGCTTGAGTCAATCTGTGAGGCAGTGAGATAGAATATATTAGTGTAGGGTGTGCTCGGGCTTGAGAAAGCATTGTATTTCTACTCTATTCTTTGATTAATGCAATACATATACTAAGGGGTTTTGCGCAGTTGCTTTCCCCTAGATAAATATATGTGTATGTGCGTTGAAGCTTGATGCATGTTAATGATTTGTGTTCTCGATCGTGATTTTCATTTCGCAAATGAGTATAGTAGCTTCAAGTCTCGTGATCTAGTAAATTTCATGAGCAATTTTGAATCTACACTTAAATTTCTACAAAAGGGTGGTTCTCTCTAATTTTCTTAGGCAAGGAGGAAGCCTTTTGGGCTCTCCAAAAAAAATTACATATTGATTCAAGCCCCCTCCTCCTCAGGAGATGGAATCCACACTTTGACCCCAATAAGGAAAGAATAGACAAAATCCCTATTTGGATATGCATGTCTAGACTTCCTATGAAATTTTGGACATGGGGTGCTCTCTATGAAATTGGCTCAAATCTAGGTGAGTTGTTAGATGTTAACATATATTTTTCGCAAACTAGAGAATTAAAGGTGGAAAGGGTCCTAGTTCTTCTAAATATTTGAGGACAATGGAGCGAAACAGAGATCATACACAAGGGGGTATCGCACACTTAGACATTGGACTATGAAGGTATCCCATTCAAATGTAGGTGTTGCCACAAGCATAGACACAATGTTCTCCAACACAGGTTTCCTTTCAAAAGCAAGCAGAGAACTGGAAAAGCTCACTCCCACTCTCCTGGTGATATGACCACCATGGTAAAAGATCCAATATTGCACTCCCCTCCAACTGCAATAGACGCAAGGAATATAATGATGATCTCCACCTTAGCCTCTCCTCCAAGACCTGCTTTTTAGTCAGTGCCCCAACCACAGTGATCTATGGTTGAGAACGCATCTACAGGGTAGGTCACAATCCCTCCTCCAATGGGATTGACTCCTCTCTCTAGTACTCTACCTTCTCCCTCACTCTCTTCTATATTGGCCAATTACTTTGTTTGCTCTAGTTTTATTTCATTATATGGGGGATCATCAATGGTTATGAAATATGTTCGACCTCTTACTTATCATCTTCCCCTTAGCTACGCCAATTGTCCCTTCCCTCTTTCGACACCCCTCATCTCCCCCTCATGTGATGAATCCTCCTCCCTCTCGAGGTCTATTAAACCCTGTTATTTTTTCCACCCTGTCACCCCAATCCCCCTGATATTGCTTCAGGCAAATGCAATTGTCGTGCTAAACTTGTTCCAGCACAGAATAAATCCCTGGTCAATATAGCATTGGAGCATCAACTTTCCATTGACAGGGCGCTTAAAACAGAAATATCCCTAACGGAGTTAACCAATGATCATTTTCGCTCTCAATTACAGGGGCCTAACCAGCCCTCCAAAGCAACAAGCTCTTCATCGTTTGGTTGATCTTGAGGGAGTTGTTAACCTCCTTCTGCAAGAAACTCTAGGAGTGGGGGATTTAATTTCAAGCTCATTGGAAAGAATTCTACCCAGCTAGCACTTCACCTGCACTAACCCAAGAGGTCGTGCAGGTCGAGAAGCGAGAGGATGAAACCCCTGATTCATTAAAGCCCTCAATATTTGGGGGGTGGATTCTATCATTGGTCTAAATTTCATATCAATGGAGCCCAATTACAATCTCCTTATTCTTGATATATATGGTCCACCCCAGGACAAAATCTTTTTCTAGGACTCCCTTTCACTGAAATCATGCCTCTAAGGCCAACCTTATAATTGGGGGGGGGCTTTATTTCTCTATGGTTGAAGCGGAGAGTTAGGGCCCCCATGGCCAAGTTGACCCTAACTCGACCTATTTTTCCAATTTTTTGAGCGACCACAACCTTAACGACATTGAACTGGTTAAGCTTGGGCCCACTTGGTGCAACAAAAGAATGGGAGAAGATCAAATTCCAAAACACCTAGATCATTTTTAATTGTTGAACAACTATTGGACAAACTGCCTCTGATAAGGCAATGGATCAAGGAAGGTGGAGGCCTGAACCACTCCCAATCATGCTATAAATTGAAGCAACGAGAAAAAAATCCCCTAGCCCCTTCAAATTCAAGTCATGTTGGCTCAGCGACAGGAGTTTTGTAGAGGTAGTGAAATCTACATGAAGGCCATTTGATCCCCTATCAGATGTTTCAGAAAGTGGAAAATTTGCATTTAACCTCAAACCTGTGAAGGAAGCCTCCATCAAATTGTTATGCTCTTGACCTGCGAGAAGATGCCAAAATACCAAATATGCAAAGAAATACAAGCCATAACACAGAACAAAATGAGAAATAACAGCATATATTTTATTATTCAGAGATGAAAGCAATGTTGACTTGCCTCTTCGAGGGGGCAACCTCCAATAGAGCAGGGCTCGATTATAGAATAAGACACGACGCTCCTCAGTGGGGAGTCTCTATCCTTTATATAGGATTCATACATGTAATACCATGGGTCAGTACCATGGTTCTATTAATACCATCTATCTAATACCATGGCCCATTTTCAACTAACTGTGGTCCCTTTCTTTAAATGCGGGTCAACTACTTACAATTATTAATATGGGCTTTATTGACTCTTTAACTAACTATAACTATGACTTGACCCTACTACATAAATAAGGGGGTTAGGGTTGGACCCTAACATGCCCTCCCCCATAAAAACAGCCTTGTCCTCAACGCTAAAGCTATGGAGACTGCTGAAGAATAGTTGTTGGTTCCCATGTTGCATCTTCTGGAGAGGTGCCTTTCCACTTGACGAGGACTTCCTTGATCATGCGGCCGCACAGGTACCGTTCTCGTGTGTCAAGAACCTATTCAGGTTGGATCCAAATTGAACCTTCTTCATCCAATTCTGGTACACTAGTTTGAATTCTACAATTGTTCCCTACCACTTTCTTGAGGCTTGAGACATGGAAGACGGGATGAATTTTTGAGTGGGTGGCAAGGCTAGATTGTAGGCTACTTCTCCAATGCACTGAAGTATTTGATACGGTTCGTAGAATTTTGGAGATAATTTCTGACGACCCTTGTCTTTGAGTGATGTTTGCTTGTATGGTTGCAGCCTCAAGAATACCTGATCCCCTTCCTGAAATGTGTGCTCTGAACGATGTTGGTATGCATGTTGCTTCATGTGATTCTGAGCTTAATGGAGATTATCTTTGAGGTGGGCGAGCATGGTTGCACAATTTTGTAGGAGTTGATCCATTGCTTGTACCTTAGAGCATCCAGGGATATAAGAAGTAGGTGAAGGGGGTAGTTGACCATAAGCTGCTTCATATGGAGTCATCTTGGTGGCGGTATGATAGTTAGTATTATACCACCATTCGGCTAAAGGTAACCATTGTACCCATAGATGTCGCTTTTCTGAAGTGAAACACTTGAGGTAGGTCTCCAGACATTTGTTCACTGCTTCAGTCTGTCCATCAGTTTGGGGATGATAGAAGTACTGAGTTGGAGTTGGGTGCCCTGTAGCTTGAAAAGTTCCTGCCAAAAAATTACTGTTGAAGATCAGGGCACGATCATACACAATGAAAGTGGGTATGCCATGCAATTTGAAGATCTGGTCCATGAAATTGAGCCACCAAAGTGGGTGTAAAAGGGTCGGGTAGGGCACAAAAATGAGCATACCTAGAAAGTTTTTCCACAACCACCATCATGACTGACTTGTCGCCTGACTTCGGGAGACCAGTGATGAAATCCATAGAAACATCCGTCCATATTGAGGCAGGTATGGGCAATGGTTGTAGAGTGTCTAGGGACTTGACTGTTTCTCCTTTATGGCGCTGACACACATCACATTCAGCTACAAAAGTAAGAACGTACCTTTTCATACCTGTCCAAAAGAAGGAATGACAAGTGCGAGCATAAGTCTTCTGAAAGCCTGAATGGCCTGCAGTGGGAGATGAGTGCAATTCTGCCAAAATGCGCCTTTTGAAGGTGGATGTCAGTGATATCACTAATTTGTCTTTGTAGCAAAGAATCTCATCCTTCCAAGAGCAGCCCATTGTGGCATTTGGATCTGCTTGCAAGTTATGAATGAGTTGGGAGAGCGAAGGATGTGAAAACCATTCCTTGCGAGCTTCTTCAATCCACTCTGGAATGGGAAGAGAGATTGCTAGTAGGGTGTTGTCCTCCTCAAATTGGTGTGATAAAGCATCTGATACAACATTTTCATGCCCTTTCTTGTAAATTATCTCATAATCATATCCCAACATTTTGGCTAGCCATTTATTTTTATGTGGCGAGGATAGGCGTTGCTGCAAAAAATATTTAAGGCTTTGATGGTCTATGCGGATTTGGAAACGCCGCCCCAATAAGTATGGTTGCCAGGTATCCACAGCATGTAAGATGGCCATCATCTCCTTCTCATAGGTAGATTGTCCCAGATGTTTCCCACTTAGTTGTTGGATGGTGAAGGCCAAAAGTCGACCTTCCTGCATTAAGACAGCCCCAATACCTGTACCTGAAGCATCACATTCAATCACAAAAGATTTGGTGAAGTTGGCTAGTGCCAATACGGGAGTGGAACACATGGCATGTTTGAGAGCTATAAATGCATGTTGTGCTTCATTTTAGGGGAATGAATTTTTCTTGAGAAGGTGATTGAGGGGTCTAGCAATGTGACCATAATGGTGGAAAAGTTTGCGATAGTAGCCGGTGAGACCTAAGAATCCCCTCAAACTCTTCAAGGTATTTGGTTAGGGTCAATCCTGCATTGCCTAGATCTTTTTGGGATCCACCCTGACACTTTCACGCCCCACAATGTGGCCCAAATACTTGACTTCTTTCATGCCAAAAGAGCACTTGGACAATTTGAAAAATAATTTATGCTTCCTGAGCAGTTGCAAGAGCAGGTCTATGTTGAAGATGTTTTTCCCAGGTGAGGTTGTAGATAAGAATGTCATCAAAGAAAATAAGGACAAATTTTCTGAGATATTGTTTGAGCAGGTGATTCATGAAGCTCTAAAAAGTGGATGGGGCATTACAGAGACCAAATGGCATGACCAGGAATTCATAATGGCCTTCATGAGTTCGGAAAGCAGTCTTCGGAATGTCTACTTCTTTCATGTGAATTTGGTGATAGCCCGAGCGAAGGTCTAGCTTAGTAAAGAATTGAGCCCCATTCAATTCATCCAACAAATCGTCAAAAATCAGGATGGGGAATTTATCTTTGACCATCAGCTTGTTGAGGGCCCTAAAGTTTAGACACATACGCCATTCCCCATCTTTCTTGAGCACCATGACCACAGGCGATGAATAAGGACTAATGCTAGGACGAATGACACCGGCTTCCATGAGTTCCTTGATGATTTTTTCAATTTCATTCTTTTGGAAAAAAGGGTATCTATATGGGCACATGTTTGGTGGTTGTGCCCCTGGGACCAAAGTAATTCTATGATCATGTTCCTCTCTCGATGGTGGAAGCTCATGAGATTTGTCAAAGACCTGCAGATGGTTGTTGAAGACCTGTTGCATCTCAGGATGAATATGAAGAGTAGGGGGCTCGAAGGTCTAAATGGCATTAAATTGGGTGATAACTCCATGGTGGCCCTTTTTTAACAACTTTTCCATCTGATGCGAGCTAATGATAGAAGAGTACCTGCTTGGAGTCCGCGAAGGGTATGTGTGTGGTCATTCTGCTTAAAACTCATATATAACTCCTAGAAATCCATTGTGATTAGGTCGAGTGTGTGATTCATTCAACACCTAAGACAATGTCACACCCACCCATGTTTATGGCAAACATGTGGGTCTTTAGGTGGTAATCTCCCATATGAAGTTTGATATTTTCATAGCAGTCATCACATTTCATTGTCCTCCCATCAGCAATGTGTACCTAGAAATTAGAGACTGCTCTGACAAAACAATGCACAGCTTCTGCAACTCGCTGATGGATAAAGTTATGCATGATGCCACTATCAATCAAGACTATTGTAGGGTGATGTTTAATAAAACCTTTGATTTTGAGAGTTTGGGTAGAAGAAATGCCTGCCAAAGCATGGAGCGAGATATCTGGTTCTTCTGGTGTGGCTGGGAGATCATTTTCCTATTGGTTGTTCTCATCTTCCTCCTCTGGTCCCTTAAAGGATGGGGCTTCCTCAGATGAACTGTGATCAATAGCATCAATTTGAAAGAATTTGGGTTCCTTGCATTTATGCCCCGGGGAGTATTTGTCATCACAGTAGTAACACAATCATTGCTTTCTTCTTTCCGCCATTTCTGTTGGTGACACCTTTTGAACCTTAAGTGTTTGGGTAGTGCCTGGAGCCTGGGTGGGGCGTCCCTTGGCTAAGAAATTTGGATGAGGCGACTGGGCCGCTAACACGCGTTCCACTTCGTGAATAGTTGTGCAAGCTTCCATCCATGTGGGTGGGTGGTGCATCTGGACGTGAGCTTGGATGGAGTCTTTGAGACCACTGACAAAACATTCCAAGTAGAATTCATCTGCCAGACCTTCTGTGTGGAAGGCTAATTTCTCAAAGGTTGTAATATAGTCGTGTATTGTGCTTGTCTTTCTAAGCTTAGTAAGATGACCCAAAAAATTGGATTCACGTTCAAAGCGTTCACAAAGGGGTTTTGAGAACGCCTACCAAGTAATTGGCCTTGCATAGCATTCTTTATGCCTCTCACCATTTCCATCAAGTAAAGGCCTCCCACACATAGCTTAGTCTCATCATCTCTTATGTGATTCAGCGTGAAATATTGGTCCATTTGTGATAGCCATATTGCCGGATTAGAGCCATCAAATTTGTACATGTCCAGCTTGGGTGGTCGAGGGTGGGAATGTTGGTGGTTTCCATGGAAGTGAAGAGAATGACTGGATTCTCCTTCATCGTCTTCATTAAAAGCGTATGCCTCTGATTGTACTGCCGACTTGCCCTTTGTGATTGTGTTGTTCAATGTCTAGATCTACCTCGAGAATTCATCCAACCTGTTTTCAAGGGATTCCATCTTCTCATTGGCCATAGCTTGAGCTCTGATTTCTACCATACACAGATCAGATTCACTTGTCGTCACTGTGAAAAAATTTGGGACCGCCCGAAAATGGAAGCTAACAAGTGAATGGTACCACTTCACTCATCCTGTCGTCCTTATTCTTATGGGCTAAGTCCTGACCAATGTCCTGTGAGAATCACCCCAAGGTATAGGAGCCACAAGCCTCCCTGCACAAATGGTTAGATCTGTCTGCGAGACCCTCAACTGTAGAGTGTGAGTAGGTATGCAGCAACGACCTAAACCCCGCTGCTAGATCTGAATGGTATTCTCGTGGATCTGATTGTTGCGGCGGCACAGAACCCGACCTGCTAAATCTGAATGGTATTCTGGTGGATCTGATCGTTGCAGCAGCGTAGAACCCAACCTGCTAGATCTGATCTGGCAAAGAAGATGATGGGAAATCTTTAGAGAGACAAGGGAACTATGGTCTCAAGGAGTGTAAGGTTCTACAGATCGCAATATACATAAGGGTCCAACAGTAGTACTCGGCCAAATCTTTCAGGGCACTAAATAAGGAGGATCAACTGTACCCTTAGCTATACTACCCGACTACCCTATCGTATGCGCGAGTAATCTCCCCGAGTGTTGTTCCAAATGTACTCTAGCAGCGAGACAGCCAACAGTTTATCTACGACGATGTTTCAGGTGACCTTAGGAGGCTTGTAATATACCTAGAGGGTACGTAGAAAACAGTGTGTGCGCGGTTCTATCTAATGCACTACTACTCGAAGGGGTACCCACAAGGGTTACAAGGGAGTCCAAAAAGTGTGACCACCTCTTGTATTTCCTACATGCATGCCTCCCCAAATCCGCAGGTTTATGCACTCAATGATAGATCACGTGGTTTAAAGACGCTGGAACATGTCTCTAGCCAAAAAAAAAAACTGCTACAAATGGAGATACCATCAACCCTGGAAAGTGCTCCAATACCACTTGTTATGCTCTTGACCTATGAGAAGATGCCAGAATACCAAATATGCAAAGAATTACAACCCAGAACACACAACAAAATGAGAAATTACAGAATATATTTTATTATTCAGAGATAAAAGTAATGTTCACTTGCCTCTTCGAGGGGGAAATCTCCAATAGAGAAGGGCTCAATTATAGAATAAGACACGACGCTCCTCAATGGGGAGTCTCTATCCTTTATATAGGATTCATACATGCAATACCATGGGTCAGAACCATGGTTCTATTAATACCATCTATCTAATACCATGGCCCATTTGCAACTAACTGTGGTCCCTTTCTTTAAATGGGCGTCAACCACTTACAATTATTAATATGGGATTTATTGACTCTTTAACTAACTATAAATATGACTCGACCCTATTACATAAATAAGGGGGTTAGGGTTGGACCCTAACATAAATGGTCAGTCAATAAAAGGCTAAGGGACACACAATAGCTTCGAGAAGTGGAAGCAAACCTAAAGGAAATATCAGAGGAATCCATAGAGGGTTATGAATCGAAGGAATCAAGGGAAATGATTTTATGATTAGAGTGAAGGAAGTAAAGCCTATTGGTCAACATTGAAGCTACTTGGAGACTAAAAGGTCAAGTTATATGGTTGGAGGCAGGTGATGAAAACATCAATTTTCTTCATAACTTCACCAAAGGGAGGAAAATAAGAAATATGATTTGGAAGTTTAGGGACCCAAAATGGAACAGAGTTTCATCATTCGAGGACCTTACAGAACTGGGGGTAAAACATTTCAACTCTCATTTTAAAGAACCCCCTCGAGCTTCCATAGCAAAGGTGGTCTACCTTGCTCTTTTCTTCCCAAGTTTTGTTGATCTTAATGATAATGAACACCTGTTGGAAGTTGTTTCTATAGAAGAGCTCAAGAAATTCTTGAGCGACTTCCAAAAGGACAAATCTTAGGGTCGAATGGGTGGTCGGCCGAGTTCTTTTTGAGCTTTTTTTATATCATGGGTGCAGAGCTCCTTAGAGTCATAGAAAATCTGGAATGTATGGCCACATTCATGCTTCCTTCAACTCTAATTTTCCCACTTTAATCCCCAAGTCCGATGACTCTCCTCTTTTGATGACTTCCACCCTATTTCGCTTTGCAACTATATATACAAAGTCTTAGCCAAAAGCATAGCCCCTAGGCTCAAACCTATCCTATCCAACTCTATATCTAAGGAACAATTTGACTTTTTGGAGGGTAGACAAATCCATGACGCCATAGGGGTTGCTCATGAGGGCCTCCACATTCTATAGCAACACCACCCTTAAAATTGACCTATCCAAGGCTTTTGATTGAGACAGTTGACTATACATTTGGCTTCTCCTCACACCCCTAAGCTTCAAAATTTATTTTGTAAAATGGATCATTAGTTGTACTTCTTCAGTTTCCTTTGTTGTTCTTGTTATCACTCAGATTTTCCTTAACAAAATCAATTAAGAATTCTTTGTTAAATGGTCACAATTATAAACTAAAAAGCAGGGAGCAAATAAAAATTCCCTACCTATGATAGCTTGGAAGAAAACATTAAGAATATAAACGATTTTAAAAACAGAATGCAGTAATGCTCTTTCTGAAATATAATTTTTCGTTCATCATTTAGATATGAAGCACATATGAATATTTAAACCAGAAAAACTGTAAAAACACACGATGTAGAATACTTATTTGTTTCTAGTTTGACACAAGTATCCTATAAAAGTTCTTTGTTTTATTATTGTGTTCCAGCCAGCCATACAAAAGTTGTTCAACAGCACTTCAATTCCAAAAGTACATTGTCTACGGAAATGTCTAAGAATCCACCCAAAATATTTCAAATGAAGAAGTATTTATACTAATTGTAAACTGAAATATCTTGAAAAAATATCAAGATTAGTTTCACAAATATCTCCAATTGTTTTCATTAATAGAACTTAAATAAGGGACATTCAAAACTAATGAATTTATTTGGCACTATTTCTATGGATTTATGGTGACAAAAAAGAGAAATTCGAATTTTATAGCAACTCTTAGTTGATGATGAGGCATCCCAGTCACTAATTGCATCTTTCCTTTGTGCAGTCTGCCCTAGAAATTCTGCAAACGTAGAGTCCAATGATACGCTTGTATATCTCAATCCGTGATAGACATGTAAAAAGTGAAAGAGGTTTTTGTAGATAGGAATGGTTTTGAAATAAACCTCTCTTAGTTTCCCAAACTTCAGCTCTAGCTGTTCACAATATGCTCTACAAAAAGATGTCAAAAACAGGACTTTGCACAAACTGAACAATAATCTGCAAAGACATGCACTTATCTCCTTTTTGGTAATCCCTGTGTAAAAAGTGAGAGAGGTTTTTGTAGATTGGCCTGTTCAGAACAAGAACCTTCTCTAATTTCACAAAATACTTATTGGATTAGCCACAATAGTTTCTGCAAAACTATCACTTAAACAGGAAATTTCTGAAGAATGTACCATTTCTACTCTAATTTCATCTTTTAACCTTGAATTTATTTTAACTGTTTTTTACTTTTACTTTGGATAAACTTCATCTTTGCTAATGAAAGAGTTTTCATATCTGTTTAACTCATACTACATCCATATTTATTTTTTACTGTTTACTTTTTACCGTTTACTTTTTACCTTTTGTTTTTCATCTATCTTCACTTTGACATGAATTTGTATGCTCTGTAACTGTCTTCCCTGTTGTTTATCTTCATGCTAGCTGATTTACTTGACTTGGTCCTCAATCTGATACTCTTTAATCCTGATACACTTTGATTGTTCTTTTACTGTGTCCTTTTACCTTCAATGTGTAGTTTGGGTTTTTACTGTATGTTTCAACAGTAAATCATTTAATTTCATGTTTCATTTGCTTGTCTTTTTACTGTATGTTTTATCTTCCATCTCTATTTAAATAAAATTGATAACAATCTTGGAGTAAACAGGTCTTATGACTAGTATTAAGACTTTTTTATCCAGGGTTGTGGTCTTCTGATCACCTCTAAAACAAAACAAACTGTTAAGAAAGCATTGGTTTGCAGGGGAGGTCGAAAAGGTTTCATTTGAGCTTGAAAGGTCTGTGGAGTAAGTCCAGAATGCTTTTCAGGAGGTAAACCATGCTCGAATCGGTTAACAGAGGCTTCAGGTGGCGCAGATGGGTTACATAGGGTTTTACTACACAATCAGGTGAAAATGAGCAAAACTGGGGTTTTTGTGTTTAAACGGATAAATGGTTGATATTGGCGGGTAAACTTTGAATGAACAGCAGAAAATTTGTCATATGCGGAGAGTGGGAAGCGGGGACGGTAAGCGAATTTCATCGCACTACTTTTGGGAGGCGAGTGGTTTTGGAATAGGGTCGCGTGATTCCATACATTGCTCAACACATAGCATCGCCCCTGTTCACAAAACCGCTCACATCGCGCGCTAAAGGTCGACCAAAAGGCCCACGTGATATGAGTGAGGGCCGTCGGATCTGAAGGATCTGATCAGACGGTAGTCGAGGCAATGACATGACTGATGTATAATAGAGGCGGACCCGATATTAATTAAAAGACTTAATCATATCAGGGGCGATTTGATTGGTTGTTGAATTATTAATTAATCCTGATGACTTAATTAATTCTCATTATCATGGCGGGGAGGTTGGGTTCTTAATTAACTACAGATTAGCTAATTAATCTCGTTTATTATTTGATTTACGGTTATATTTAACCATCAGGGTGGGATATGTAAAAATTTGGGTCTTATATTATATAATAATATGGGCGTGAGTGTTTTTTTTTTGGGAGTTAAATAGTAATACAAGTTAAAAATTAATATGACTTCGTGGAAATTTAACATGCGCTAAGATAAAATGTTTCCGAAAGTGTATTTCATCATATAACATTTATAACTTAGGCAAATTGAATATGAAGTTTTTTGTATATAGAATGTTTTAATTTCCCTAAGTAAAATGGGGATTTTACTTAGGAAAACCTTTAAAGGGGATGAATGAATTTATGAAGGGGTAAATATTGATGAAAAGGACTTAAGTACTTTAAGCATTACAAATTGTTGGACCAAGGGTCCGGTCCCTCCAAAAGTCAGAGAAATGCTCTGAGCCCCTCTAACTTGTTGCAAATACCTTTAGTGCATAAGGGAAATTAGTGAATTTTTAGGGAAAAATAGAGTAAAGAAATTAATCAATTTGACTTTGTTTCCTTGATGTGTTGTTTCCAATGTGAATTGTGCTTTGTCCAAGTTATGAAAGCAAAATATTTAAACATAACTTGACCATTTATCACACATTATTCTGCAACCAATCATCTACTTACCCTACCTACTTAACCTAGCATTTTTACTTCTTTATTAGGGTGCACTTAAACTGGCAAACCCTCATCAAACTTTCTTTTATTTTACATATAGATATATGTCTAAGTCTAACCTTATTACATCCAAGGGCTCAGATTAAACTGTTGAGCTCATTTTATTCACTCTATCTATCTACTTACTTGTCAAGATTAAACTGTTTGGTCAGATCTTTATTCTCTATTTCAAAAACATGAAACTGAAAATATGAGCTAGTCAAGCTTACACTGTTTGACTACTCATGAATTGTGGCATAGGTGACAAGCTGCACACAGATTTTATTACACAAAAGTAAAATAGTAGTGGCATTTGGACTTGCACACTTTCATGATCTTTTTGTTTTTCTTGGGGTTCATTTTCTTTCATTTTTCTGACATTTTATTTATTCTTTTTGTCCTTTTATTCTTTTTCTAGGACATACCATCTTTATATTTTTTTTATTTTTTTATTTTTTACAAATATGGAAAACATTTGCAGAAGCAAAGGTATGTACATATTTCAGAACTAAACCAAGTCAATCATGATATATGACACATATTGGAATAGGAACCTAACAGTGGCTCCACTTAGGGATGGCATTTCCTTGTGAAATGTCAAGAACACTGTCAACTGGTAGCCTGATCCATTGGGCCAATCCCACACATGTATATGCTCTATTGCATAATATTTGTGACTAAAGCTTTTGAACTGAAAATACATCCTTTTTTCAAACTAAAATGTGATCTAACATAAACTTGTTGCTGAAAACTGAATTTATTTAAACTGAAATCCTACCTACTTACTCTAATCAACTTTCTGACTGTTGGTTAGGTAAAATGAAACAACCAATGCAACCATCGAAGCATTATATATATTGGTGACCTTTGTTGCTTGTTCTTGTTGGTGTTTAAAATTGAGATCTTGAAATCAAATATAGCTTTGTTAACCTTTGAGAAGATAACGAAATTCCCGATCTCCTTTGTTGAATCTAAAAACTGTACAAAAGGGTCCTGTAAAATATATACACTTTTCTTGAACTGATTCAAACAACTGCACATTTGTTGTGTATGGCCTGCATGCCATGAAACTAAAATAATACCTTCATCTTTATCACCCTACAGACTTTTAGATGAGCTTTGTGATGATACTTCTACTAATTGAAATGTTTGTCTGGTGAAACTTTTATCATCTTGAATTTGACTCTCATAGTTTGTTAATGGAGAAAAATTCTGATTGCATTCATCATCCAACCTATCAACTATTGGATCATAAAGAACTTGGAAGGATTGCAGCAACTTATTACATATAGGTTCAAATGGAACTTCATAGATATCTACAAGCTACTCCTCCTTTTCTTTAAAGATTTTATACCACATTTCCTTTAAAAACTGAAATGATTCAAAACAAAGAGGCAGGGAATCATCTTGGATCATTTGATCATATGTTCTGGCTCCCAAGTCTTCTTCTGCAACCTGACATTCAATGGCATTTTGGGGATGCAAATCTAGATATGAGAAGTCTTGAATAAAAAAATTATTGCCCTCTAGATAGTTAATATCAAGACTTGTTGACATTTGATTTCTAATTGTATGATAGTTATTTCTAATAAACTAAAACGAAGCAAAACAAAATGATAAAGTTCCTTCACTGATTTCAAAATTTTCTGCACTTTCCTCCTCATTCTCATAGCTGAAATGAACAAGTTGATCACTATTTTCAAGTTGTTGAACCTGAACTTCCTTATTCCTCAAATTAGCTTCTGATTCCTCTGCAAAGTTAATTTGGATTTGAGAAACATAATCATTATTATAGTGATCAAGCTTAGGCACATCATCATAAGAATTAATGTCACCAAATGTACATATTAGATCAGCAGATCGCCTCTCCACATATGGTTCTATAACTCTATCTTCAGATTTATTGTAGTTGGAATTAACAGGGATTTGTTCATGGTTGTCAACCTCTTCTTTTTATGAAACAAATGTGTCATGGTTATTTTAAACAAAAAATTCAACTTTCATTGTGATCTTATGCATCATTTCCTCTGTTTTCTTTATCAAAATGTCGAGTTTTTCCTCTTTTTCTACTTTCAACTTTTCTCTTCTAATTTGCAGATTAACTTCTACATCTGCTGCCATGTTCTGCATCTGTTCCATTGTTGAGGGGTTTATTTCTCTTAAATGAAATTCTATCTCTGAATCAAATGCTCTTGGGTAATGCAAAAAAGTTGAACCAGGAAGAGGTCTTATATTTAATGGTATTGAATTATAGGCTTGATTAAATCTGTCTTAAAATTGTTGTATTGTTTCATCTGGTTGTCTTTTTAACTGATTATATTCTTCTATGATCACAAGAAGATTGACTTTAATTATCCATCTATCAAGGAAGAGTTTGGGAAACCGCTCGAGATTTGAGATGCTTTCCTCAGGCAGGGTTTTGAACCAACTCTTGATTTTGTCTTGCAAAGAAAGAGTAAAAAGCCTAACACTGACATCCTCTTCATCTACTTCAAATAAGTTAAGATAATTTTCAAAAGCTTGAATATGTTTTTGGGCAATGATACCATTCTATCCATCAAACCTAGGGAGGTGCTTAGGATAATCGTTAGGGAAAGCATGGAGTGTAGGAGGTAAAATGAGTGGTTTATATCTATCAGGAACTTTATGAGGCACTGGAATATGTACAGGATTGTATGATTAGTCTTAATTTTTTTATTCTCCTCAATTGGAAAATGATCTTCATAAGAATTAAAGAATGTTGCTCAAATGTGTAAGGAGATTTTATATCTACATTTTTCAATGGGAAATAATAAAAAAATAATCTAAAATCTTCTCTAAAATACAATATACATTGAAAAAATTTATCAATGAGAAAGAACATAATGTCTTGGATAACAATCCAAGATCTTTTCACATAGTTCTTTTAGGTTCATTTCTCCAATGGAGTCTTGATTGTGAAATTGATTTGGAGTCGCCAGGTGGATGATTTTTACCTTTGTGTGTTTGATCACTGTCCACCATCATAGATCAGATTTAAGCTTGTAAACGATTCTAAAGAAAATGTTAGTTCTCCCCAATGGAGTCGCAACTATGTTATCACTCAGATTTTCCTTGAAGTTATTAGAAGAAGGAAAGGGGTCCGAGGTAACCACAAACCAATCTTTTAAGTACATAATCTAGTCAATCTGTACTCAAAGAGGGCTCTCTCTTTGTGATTTAGCTTTGTTTTGTGAGATATTAGGCTAGTTATGAAAGCTTGGGGGGTTTTGATTTTGTTTGGTGGTGGAATTCAGGAGCAGATGGATAGAACAAGGTATTTCAAGCCATTGGGCTATGGAGTCAACGGAAGATGGCTTAACTGGATCAGGTTGATTTAACAAAAGAAAGTTTCACAGGGAAAGATAGCTAAACAAAATACAAATGATAACTTAAAAGGGTGAAATGGTCTTGAAAGGGAGGAAGGGAAATTAAGAATCCTTCAACAAATTTCAAAATGAGGGAAAGTGGGTGCTCATTAACAAAAAACAATTAAGAATTCTTTGTTAAATGGTCACAATGATAAACTAAAAAGCAAGGAGCAATTAAGAATTCCCTATCTATGATAAACGATTTTAAAGACAGAATGCAGTGAAGCTCTTTCTGAAATATAATTTTTCGTTTATCATTCAGATATGAAACACATATGAATATTTAAACCAGAAAAACTGTAAAAACACACGACATAGAATACTTATTTATTTCTCGTTTGACACAGGTATCCTATAAAAGTCCTTTGCTTTATTACTTTGTTCCAGCCAACAATACAAAAGTTGTTCAACAGCACTTCAATTCCAAAAGTACATTGTCTATGGAAATGTCTAAGAATCCACCCAAAATACTTCAAATGAAGAAGTATTTATACTAATTGTAAACTGAAATATCTTGAAAAAATATCAAGATTAGTTTCACAAATATCTCCAATTGTTTACATTAATAGAACTTAAATAAAAGACATTCAATACTAATGAATCTATTTGGCACTATTTATATGGATTTATGGTGACAAAGAAGAGAAAGTTGAATTTGATAGCAACTCTTAGTTAATGATGAGGCATCCCAGTCACTAACTGCATCCTTCCTTTGTGCATTCTGCCCCAGAAATTGTGCAAACTTAGAGTCCAATGATACATTTGTATATCTCAATCCGTGATAGATATGTATAAAGTGAAAGAGGTTTTTGTAGATAGGAATGTTTTTGAAATAAACCTCACTCAGTTTCCCAAAATACAGCTCTAGTTATTGAAAATATGCTCTACAAAAAGATATCAAAAACAGGACTTTGCACAAACTAAAAAATAGGCTGTGAAGACATGCACTTATCTAATTTTTGATAATGTCTGTGTAAAAAGTGAGAGAAGTTTTTGTAGATTGGCCTATTAGGAACAAAAACCTCCTCCAATTTCGCAAAATACTTCTTGGATTGGCCACAATAGTTTCTGCAAAACTATGACTTAAACAGGAAATTTCTGAAGAATGTATTATCTCTGCTCTGATTTCATCTTTTAACCTTGAATTTATTTTAATTGTTTTATACTTTTACTTTGGATAAACTTCATTGTTGCTGGTGAAAGTGTTTTTATATTTGTTTAACCCTTACTGCATCCATATTTACTTTTTACTGTTTACTTTTTACCGTTTGTTTTTCATTTGTCTTCACTTTGACATGAATTTGTATGCTATGTAATTGTCTTCCTTGTTGTTTATTTTCATGCTAGTTGATTTACTTGACTTGGTCTTCAATCTGATACTCTTTAATCCTGATACACTTTGATTGTTCTTTTACTGTGTTCTTTTACCTTCAATGTGTAGTTTGGGTTTTTACTGTATGTTTCAACAGTAAATCGTTTAATTTCATGTTTCATTTGCTTGTCTTTTTACCATATGTTTTATCTTCCATCTCTATTTAAATAGAGTTGATAACAATCTTGGAGTAAACAGGTCTTATGACTAGTATTAAGACTTGTTTATCCAAGGCTGTGGTCTTCTTATCACCTGTAAAACAAAACAAATTGTTAAGAAAGCATTGGTTTGTAGGAGAGATCGAAAAGGTTTCATTTGAGCTTGAAAGGTCTATGGAGTGAGTCTAGAATGTTTTTCGGGAGGTAAGCCATGCTCAAATCAGTGAACAGAGGCTTCAGGTGGCGCAGATGGGTTACATAGGGTTTCACTGCACAATTAGGGGAAAATGAGAGAAATTGGGGCTTTTGTGTTTAAACGGGTAAATGGTTGATATTGGCAGGTAAACTTTGAATGAACAGTGGAAAATTTGTCATATGCGAAGAGTGAGAAGCAGGGGCAGTAAGAGAATTTCATCGCACCTCTTTTGGGAGGCGAGTGGTTTTGGAGGAGGGTCGCGCGATTCCATGCAATGCTCGACACGTAGCATTGGCATTGTTCATAAAACCGCTCACATCGTGTGCTAAAGGTCGACCAAAAGGCCCGTGCGATATGAGCGAAAGCCGTCGGATCTGAAGGATCTGATCAGACAATAGTCGGGGCAATGACATGATTGATGTATAATAGGGGCGAACACGATATTAATTAAAGGACTTAATGATATCGAGGGCGATTTCATTGGTTGTTGAGTTATTAATTAATCCTGATGACTTAATTAATTCTCATTATCATGGCGGGGAGGTTGGGTTCTTAATTAACTACCTATTAATTAATTAATCTCGTTTATTATTTGATTTACGGTTATATTTAACCATCGGGGCAGGATATGTAAAAATTTGGGGTCTTATATAATATAATAATACGGGCGCGAGTGTTTTGTTTTTTGGGAGTTAAATAATAATACAAGTTAAGAGTTAATTTGACTTTGTGGAAATTTAACGTGTTAAGATAAAATGTTTCCGAAAGTGTATTTCATCATACAACATTTATAACTTAGGGTAATTGAATATGAGGGTTTTTATATATAGAATGTTTTAATTTCCCTAAGTAAAAAGGGGATTTTACTTAGGAAAACCTTTTAAAGGGGATGAATGAATTTATGAAGGGGTAAATATTGATGAAAGGGACTTAAGTACTTTAGGCATTACAAATTGTTGGGTCGAGGTTCCGGTCCCTCCAAAAGTCAGAAAAATGCTCTGAGCCCCTCTAACTTGTTGTAGATACCTTTAGTGCTTTGGGGAAATTAGTGAATTTTTAGGGAAAAATGGAGTAAGTTAATCAATTTGACTTTGTTTCCTTGATGTGCTATTTCCAATGCAAATTGTGCTTTGTCCAAGTGATGAAAGCAAAATATTTAAGCATAACTTGACCATTCATCACACATTATTTTGCATCCAATAATCTATTTACCCTACCTACTTAACCTAGCATTTTAACTTCTTTATTAGGATGCACTTAAACTGGCAAACTCTCATCAAACTTTCTTTTCTTTTACATATAGATATCTATCTAAGTCTAAACTTATTACATCCAAGAGCTCAGATTAAACTATTGAGCTCCTTTTATTCACTCTACCCATCTACTTATCTGCCAAAATTAAACTGTTTGGTCAGATCTTTATTCTCTATTTCTAAAACATGAAACTGAAAATATGAGCTAGTCAAGCTTAAATTGTTTGACTACTCATGAATTGTGGCATAGGTGACAAGCTGCACACACCTTTTATTACAAAAGTAAAATAGTAGTGGCATTTGGACTTGCACAGTTTCATGGTCTTTTTGTTTTTCTTGGGTCATTTTCTTTTTTTCTAACATTTTCTTTATTCTTTTTGTCCTTTTATTCTTTTTATAGGACATACCATCTTTACATTTTTTATTTTTTACAAATATGGAAAACAGTTGCAGAAGCAAAGATATGTACATATTTTAGAACTAAACCAAGTCAATCATGATATATGACACCTATTGGTACAAGAACCTAACAGTTCTCATCAACGGATCTTCCTCCCCTTTCTTCAAAGCTAAACGAGGATTAATTGTAAATTATGGTATGTTCTATGCTTAGAGAAGTTTACTTATTTTCTTCTTATTAGCCACTGATTAGCAATCACATATACATTAAGTAAAGTGCAAATAGAACATTAAACGATCGACAAAAAACAAGCCAAGACAAGAGACATAAGATGTGGCGGCTAGCCAGGGAAAAAACCCAATGCAGGGAAACCCTTTGATCAAATCTTCTTTTATCTTCAATAGTTCAACAAAGAGATAGTACAAAATCAGAATTCTGTAATTTTATATCAGCAGCAGCAAACCCTAGATCAGCAAATTCAAACTTGGTCAAACAAGTTGAAATTTGACCTCTAATGTGCTTGGTCAATTTTCGGTCAACTAACCCTCGAATAGCCTAAAGAAATAGTCCTTGAACAGCCCCAAAAACAAAGTCAACTTGCTGCCCAAAACTAGGGCAGTCAACGCTCGTCAAACTTGTGGACACATTGCCCCAATTTTTGTGTCAAAATCTACGACCTACCTAGGCAACCACACCAAAACTGCACCCTTGACGAGTCAACGCTTGGTCAACGCAAGTCAAAGAGACCTTCAGCAGTTTCTGCGTCCTCCTTTCAGCGTCCTCCTTGCCCTAATGTGTCATCCTTCTTCCCACGTGTGAGCTGCTCCTTGTATAACCCAAAGTTAAGGAGAGAGAGAGAAGAATGAGTGAGATTAGATGATTAGAAAATGAATCAACTTCTCTTGTATTTATATGATTCACTGGGCATGTGTGCCACACATTTAACTGTTGGCCAACCTTGACAATTTGTCAAGTAAATACAAATAAATTAATATCTCCATAAATCCTTGTCGGAATCGGATGATTTTTAGATCAATCCTACACCTCTCAACAAGAGGAATCTAGGAAAAATGTCAGTTGCCATAAATGAGGTGACCCACATGGAGTTTGGCCCTAGTTTCCAATTTTAACACTGCCTTTCAACTAGGGAGAACTCCATCTGCAATCCGTCTGATGGTCGCTACTATCCCAGCCATCCTACCCTGCACTACTTGGCCCTATTGTGCTCTGCTCTGCTCTGCTCGAACTATGAAGAAGAAGAAATAATCGTGGATGTATCATAGCATCCTCCACTGACCCAAAGTCAGTCTCAGAGTGTGTCATACCACTCTCATTGATCCCAGATCAATGGAGGTCATCCTAGCATAGGGAGTACGGTAGATACAATGATGCGTCCATCGATAGTACTACTAATGGTCCCTAACCCCATTTCCCTACTCATTGATCAGATGAGAGGCACTTCCCATGAGTTGCAGACTGCATGGGTAGGGTGCCTCGAGAGGAGAACTAATCATCCTGTCCACAGGAGAACAAACCATCCTATCCAACAGCCGTCACAGGAGAACTAATCATCCTGGCCCACAGTCACCACAGAGAACTAATCATCTTGGCCCACAGGAGAACTAATCATCATGTTCCACAGTCGACATGGAGAACTAATCATCCTGACCCATAGGAGAACTAATCAACTTGTCCTACAGTTGCAACGGGGTGTCACAGGGGAAGGTTGAACCTTTCACCCTGTACATAGTGCACCACCAAGGGATGGTGAGTCGCCCTGTGGTCGCATGTCACTCCAAGAAGTACCCCGCGCCGCGCTGGAGCTCCCAGAGCTCAATACATCATACTCAACCCTCATTAGAGGGTCTCTAAACGACACCAAGTCGTTCTCGGAAAGTCAAGAATTTGACCTTTCCTAGGGGCTTCGTCAAAATGTCGACACCCTGTTCATCTATACTGATATGTTGGAGCCTTATTGCTCCTACTGCACCATATCCCAAATATAGTGATACCTGATATCGATATGCTTGAAGCAATCATGAAATACAGGATTCTCTGATAAACAAATCCCTCTCAGGTTGTCACACAGGATCACGATGGTATCCAATGTAAATCCAAATAGCTCACTGAAGATCTTTTGCAACTAGACCGCTTTAGAAGAGGTCATATTAGCAACAATATACTCTGCCTCGGCGGTGCTCAAAGCCACCGACTTCTGCTTCCTACTCATCCAAGATATCGAGGCAGATCCCAAAGAGAAATAGCACCTAGAAGTGCTCTTTCGGTCCACCACATTGCCTACCCAATCAGCATCGGTATATCCATGTAGTCTTACATCTCTAGCGATGTATCTCAACCCATGAGTGATTGTGCCACAAAGATATCTCAACAGATTCTTGGCACCAATCCAATGTGAGTGGTGAGGCTCAATAATATGTTGACTCAACGTGTTGACTGCAAAACATATATCCGAACGAGAGTTCACCAAGAACATCAATGCTCCGATGAGTTGACGATGCTCGTTAGCATTTCATAAAATGGGTCTGGCAGCACTACCGCTTAACTTCTTGAAGTCAAGCTCCATCGGGGTAGTCACAGGCTTGCAGTCCACCATACCGAATCTCTCCAATATCTTCACCATATATTTTCCTTGAGATAGGAAAATCTCCCCTAGCTTCTGCCAAACTTCTAGTCCTAGGAAATAGTGCACCAGTCCTATGTCCTTCATCTCAAATTCAGAAGTCAACTCCCTCTTACATTTGTGAATGAGAGGGTATGCACCTGTTAGAAAGAGGCCGTCAACGTACAAAACCAGTATGAGAGGATTGACATCTTCAACCTTAAAGTAAAGATTAGGGTCGGCTTCACTCATAGTGAATCCTAGTTTTATCAAGTAGCTATCGATCCTCTCATACCACACTCGGGGTGCTTGATTCAGCCCATAAAGGGCCTTCTTCAACCTACACACATGAGATTCTCGATCATGAACCTCAAATCCTTCGGGTTGCTCCACATAGACCTCCCCTTTGATCGAACCATGCAAGAACGCAGTCTTGACATCCATCTAATGTAGGTTCCATCCTTGCGAACTAGCAAGGGCTATGATCGAGCAGATGGTGGCATATCGGGCAACAGGTGCAAATATCTCGTCATAGTTTATACCTTCCTTCTGAGAGAAGCCACGAGCGACAAAACAAGCCTTATACTTTTCCGCACTTCCATCAACTGCATGCTTTATCTTGTAAAGCCATTTCGAAGTGACAACTGCTTTGTCTTGGGGTCTAGGGACCACATCCCAGACATCGTTTTTCGTGATGGACTCATATTCCTCGGTCATAGCATCCTTCCATACTTGATGCTTGACAGCTTCTGCGAATGACGAAGGCTCGTTTTGGATGATCGTGCTCATGATGGTCAAGTATCCCTAATACCTAGTCGGCTTCTTCCTTTCCCGGAAGGTTCCCCTGGGTGCAACGCGCCCTTCAGCATCATCAAGTGTCCCCCTAAGCCATGAAGGCCTCTTCCTAGAAGAGGAAATCTCTTGGGGAGGGGAATAAATAGGATCCATAGGTTCTTCCACACCGGGCATCGTCTCATCTTCCTTTTCCTTTGGTTCCCTCGTGTCAGTGTCTTTAGATCCCCTTTGAGTAGGAAAATTATCAACTTTGCTAAGATCCATATCTTCGTCAAAGGTTACGTCATGGCTAATCTCAATTTCCCTTTCACCAGTCACATCGATTCTATATCCCTTAGTATTTTCGCAATAGCCCACGAAGATTCCTTTCTTTCCAGATGCACCCAATTTATTCCTCTTCTCCTTCGGCACATGAAAATATACCGGACTTCCAAAAATTCTAAAATGAGATACATAAGGTTTCTTACCAGTGAACATCTCTTCAGGAGTCTTGGAACCCAATGCTTGATGAGGGTATCGGTTTTGCACATATACAGCAGTGTTCTCAGCTTCGGCCCATAGAAACTTCGAAAGTCTTTGATCATGGAGCATAGCATGGACAGCTTCCACAATCATACGTTTCTTCCTTTCCACCACACCATTCTGCTCAAGATATATGGTGTTGTAGTCTCCCTCTTAATGCCAGCCTCTGTGCAAAAGTCACGGAACTCATTGGATTCATACTCAGTCCCATTATCAGTCCTTAAGATCTTGATCTTCTTTTCGGTTTGATTCTCGATCAAGGCTTTGAAGTGACGAAACCAAGTGAACACTTCATCTTTCTTTTTCAAGAAGTATATCCAAGTCTTGCGAGAATAATCATCTGTAAAAGTGAGATAATATAAATATCCTCCCAAAGATTTCACAGGCATCATACGAAATATGTATGAGTGAACCAACTACAATATATCGGAGGTCTTGCTTTGGCTTGAGGAGAATGGTCCCCTTTTGAGCTTTCCTTCGGCACATCTAGGACATACACCTTTTTTCTCTACTCGGAACTCAAGCATCCCTGTCACCATTTGTCTTGCATTGGATAGAGCTTTATAATGAAGGTGAGCAAACCTCTAATGCCATAGTTTAGACTGAAGTGATGTGTCACAAGACATGAACCCAGTGGACTTCCTCCAACCTGATATAATGAATCAACTCGAAACCCAAGAGTGAAAGCTTCCTTAAAATTCTTTTTCCATTCACATACCTTGCCATCAATGAAGATTACCTTGTAGCCTTTGTCCTCCTTTGCTGAAACGGACACCAAGTTCTTTTTTAGATCAAGTACATATAAGACTTCTTAAAAATGAATTATATTACCCTGATTTAATTGAAGAGTGACATTCCCTAAGCCTTTCATGGGATATTTTGTGTTGTCCCCAAGAACAATTTCCAGGTTGGTCTCCTTCTCTATCATATTGGAAAGAGCTTCTTTGTAACCAGTGAAGTGACTTGAGGCACCACTATCAATAAGCCAATTTCCCAACAAGTCCGAAGAAGTAGTAGTCGAGAGGGTCACTAGTAGACAATATTCATCTTGCTTATTGTTAACAACATTAGATTCATACCTGGAGTTTCTTTCTTTCTTGAAGGGTTGTCCTCTTCCTTGATTTCTGGCATTTCTTTTACCTCTGCCATTAGACTTGCCATTCCTTTGATTGCCTTGAGAGTGATTTTGGTCATCGTCATGGTGTGGGTCCTTTTTATTAGGGCACTCCCTCGCATAGTGGCCCATTTTGTTGCAACTGTAACATTGACATTTTCTTCCACCCTTTGGTCCAGTCTTTCCTTTGGATTTAGCCCCAGAATTGTGTTTTCTTTTAGCATGAGAAGAAAAGGTAGAGGGATGGCTTTTAAGTGTGGGCATTTCTTGCTCTTCCATCCTTGTCTCTTCTTGAATACATCTAGCCATCAATTCCTCAAATCCTCAGATGACATTATTGTTGAGAAAAGTAGTCCTGAATATATACCATTCAGGTGGAAGTCCTCCAAGAGTTGTGATAGTCATTTCCCTGTTAGGAACTACTTCCCCAATAAATAAGAAATCATTCTTGATATCGGTGATCCTTAAGAAATATGCTTGCATACTCTCATCTTTTCCCTTCTTAATTTCCTTCAGCTTATTTCTAAGTAACAAAACTTGATTTTCGTCATTAACTTTAAATAAGCTCACCAGTTTATCATAGATTTCCTTGGAGGTTGTCAGCGCAGAAACATATGCCACCGGGTGTTTGTCGATAGAGTCCCAAATGATCTTCCTTGCTTTGACTTCTCCTTTGGACCACTTTCTTTTATCAGCAACGGATGCATTTGATGGAGGTGCAACAATATTGCCTCTCACATGGTCCAACACTTCCTGATCTTTTAAAGTCAGATCAAGAGACATCTTCTATCTGTGATAGTCAGACTTCTCACGGAGCTTGTCTTCGGCTGGGAAGAGTCTTAAGGACCCCATGAAGTTTTTAGCATAGCTTTTCCAACCTTCTCTTCGGTGATTGCTCTTGCTCTTGCTCTTTCTTGGGCTTTGTCTTCACCTCAACTCTGATACCATGTTAAATTATGGTATGTTCTATGATTAAAGCAGTTTACTTCTTTTCTTCTTATTAGTCACTAATTAGCAATCACATATACATTAAGTAAAGTGCATATAGAACATTAAACAATCGACAGAAAACAAGCGAAGACAAGAGACACAACATGTGGCGGCTAGCGAGGAACAAACCCTAATGTGGGGAAACCCTTTGATCAAATTTTCTTTTATCTTCAATAGTTCAACAGAAAGATAGTACAAAATCATAATTTTGTAATTTTATGTCAGCAGCAACAAAACCTAGATGAGCAAAGTCAAACTTGGTCAAACGAGTTGAAATTGACCTCCAATGTGCTTGGTCAATTTCCGATCAACTAGCCCTCGAACAACCTAAAGAAACAACCCTTGAACAGCACCAAAAACACAGTCAAACTGTTGTTGACTGAAGTCAACCTGCTGCCCAAAACTAGGGCAGTCCACGCTAGTCAAACCTGTGGACGGATTGCCTCGATTTTTGTGCCAAAATCTGTGACCTGCCTAGGAGAGGTAGCCACACCAAAACCGCACCCTTGATGAGTCAACGCTTGGTCAACGCAAGTCAAAGAGACCTTCAGCAGCTTCTGCGTCCTCCTTTCAGTGTCCTCCTTACCCTAATGCATCCTCCTTCCCACATGTGAGCTGCTCCTTGTATAACCCAAAGCTAAGGAGAGAGAGAGAAGAATGAGTGAGATGAGATGACGAGAAAATGAACCAACCTCTCTTGTATTTATATGATTCACTGGGCATGTGTGCCACACATTTCACTGTTGGCCGACCTTGACAATTTGTCAAGTAAATACAAATAAATTCATATCTCCATAAATACTTGTCGAAATCGGGTGATCTTTATATCAATCCTACACCTCTCGACAGGAGGAATCTAGGAAAAATATCAGCTACCATAAATGAGGTGACCTACATGGAGTTTTCTCCCTTTCCCGCTCCTTTTTCTCTTGGTTGCGGAAGGACTTGGCAAATCTCTGGAGGAAGCACAAAGAAGGAATGGTCTTCAGGACATCAAGGTAGCCCCCACTCTTTATATTACTGACTTTTTTGTTAATGATGGTTTTATATTTAGAAATGGATCGTGAAGGGAAGCTTGAGCAATCAAAGAAGCTATTGCACTCTTTGAATCTGCCACATGTATGCTCAAAAATCTTCTCAAATCATCCCTCACTCCCTTTGGCCTCAGCGAAGGTGAGCTGAGACTCCATCAACATTATTTCCCTTTCAATTTGTCCAATCTGTAAAGTAGTTTTAAATACCCGGGTTTTCTCCTCAAGCCGAACTCCTACACCAGTGCTGATTGGAAATGGCTCCTAGCCAAAATTGAAAAAAGGCTTAAATCTTAGAGTATGTGTTGGTTATCAAGAGTTGGTTGTTAGTGTTAATCAAATATGTCATGAAAGTCATTCCATTCCACTAGATCTCATTATCCTGGATTCCAAAAGGCATCCTCATCAAAATCTGGAAATTTTATTACAAATTTTATGGGTCGATACCTCAAAGCAGTTTTTTTTCCCATGGTTAAAATGGGTCAGAATAACTACACGCAAGGCATGGGGGTTTGGGGAGTGAAACAGCTACCCTATTTTTCGAAGCATTGGCAACAAAAGTCAATTGGGGCATTAGACGAAATTTCAGCCTAAAAATTTCCATAAAATTTTCATGTAATTTCCATGTTATAATATGTAAACCAATCAAAATTCTTTAAATTTAAAAAGAGGTAAATGTCAATTTTGAAGGAAAACGAAGAAAAACTATTTTTTTTAATTGTATTTTTGTCTTATCTACTTATAAGTTTACTCAAATTTCAAGTGTAGACACTCATTCGATGCGGAATTAAATACCACATTCAATGAGTACCCATTATGCATACATTTGAGAAGACCTGCATTGATAAAAATTGAAAATACATTAAAAAAATGTTGAATGCATTTTTAAATGTATTTTCAAATGTTATTAATGTGGGTCTTCTCAAAAGTATGCATAATGGGTACTCATTGGATGTGAAATTTAATTTTGCATCTAATGAATGTATACACTTGAAATTTGAGTAAACCTATAAGGAGATAAGCCAAAAATACAATTAAATTCTTCTTTTCCCTCTAAAAATTGTAACTTATTTTATTTTTTCTTTAGGAGACCACTTTTAGGTTGACATTTCCTCTAATGGCTTCTCTCTACCTAAAGTTTGTGGACTTTGTAGTTACAGGAAATATATTTGTGCTCTATCCCTCAAGGATTGGATTTGAAGCACCAATAATAAAAAAAGGAAAAACACCTCCATTAATTCCTTCCCTCTCAATGAAAATGATTTGCATGGAAAATGGGGGAGTGCATGTAGAAAATCCATGAAATTATGCTCTATCAATATGAGCAATCTGAAATATAATTTATTCTCATATAAACACAAAATTTCTCTACTAGATGCAATGCGATAAGACCGGAAATAAAAGCACAATCACACAATTTAAAAACACAAAATTGTTTAGGGAACCCAACTAAGAAAACCTTCTGCTTGTTATTAAGAATTATTATTGAAAAATAACGAGCAATGGAGCTCTTACAATGTAATAGTTGAAACACCCTTGCTTGTACCTTGATCTACCTCATAACCGAAGGAATTTGTCCTTCTATAAAATCCCACAAGCCTCTCCTAGCCTTGTTCTCCTTCTTTCATAAGCTCTACGCACAAACTCGTTTTCCTATTGCTTGGTCTCACCAACTCATGTTCACCAAAACAATGATCAACAATGTGCCTTTGGTCCTCCTTTTAAAGCAATTTGAATGGCTAAGATGAGAAAGTTTTATATTAGGTAAGTCAAACTAGTGGTTCACAAGTTAACAAAGACTCACTTCTAGTGTTAACTCATCCTTCCTAAATTTAGGAGGCCAACTCAAACTATTCGTCATGTTCCCAATATAACTCACACTAGAGGACAAATAACTCGACCTTCTATTTTAACACATTGGTTAACTGCTTCATAACTCATCTTGGACTCCTATTTTTTAGGAGCTCAAGCATGCCAAAGAAGAAACTTGTTTTGGTTCCTTTGATGCACAAATCAAGGAACCTTTTCTCGCTACTATTTTCAACACTCCTTCTTAGCGAGGAAGGTGTTCCTAGAATAAATCCATCCACCTTGATTTGTCTTCAAAACTACCATGTTCTCTATTATTCTGAACTAGAAGGATTCCTTGCCCTCCTCTACAAAACCTACTTTAAAGACTTGTTCTTTCCCACAATACTCTGCAAGTCCACCACTTTAGTCATGAGTGCCATGTACCCTGTGTACTTGGGTATCTGCTTCTTAATGTTGGGAGACTCGACTTTCTTCTAATCTCCCTTAACCAAATCCTCTGGTCACTTGGCTCAAACTCTCCCTATACTGGAAGTCTCTGATTAAGTGGTTGCCTCCACTCGCCTTGGGCTATGGTCCTCATCATCATCATCCTGCTGGTCAACCCAACTGCCAACTAGCTTACACTAAAACTGAGATATTAGTTGAGGCTCCATCTTGAGAGCTCCATCATGCTCTCGCTCAACCACCACTTCTTTATTGTGAAACCTTGTTACTCAAGAATTCATATGTCTCTACCTGCAACTTGTAGATATTCTTCACCATCACACCTATCTGCTTCTTACATCTAGAAGCTAAGTGGCAGAGTACTCCTTACCTCTGCTAAAGATGATATCATATCCCTTGTCCTCAAGAGTAGGCTACCAAAACAAGATTTTGCCTCAATCCTTGAACATAGAGAACATCTCTGAGATGAAGAGGATTGCATGTCTCCCTCTGAAAGCTGACAGTACCAACTCCTCTAGTTCCATACTAACCATCATCTCCTAGCTCGATCTGAAACCGCATGTCCTTCTCCTTCAATTGGTTGAAACTCTTCTTGTTCCCAATCATGTGGACAGATGCTCCTGAATCAATATACCAAGTATTGTTATCATTGAGCTTGTCGTGCAAACAATCAATGAGAAATATTTCTCAAACTGGACAGAAAATGCATCTACCTCTGCTAATGCAGCAACATGATCCTTGCTGGACTCCTTCTGATTGGGACACTTACAAGCGTAGTGTCCAAACTCATGGAAATTGAAGCACTTGATCTTACTTAGATCCTTTTTCTTTCCCTTCTCACTAGACTCTGCCTCTCCTTGGCCCTTCTTGCCCTTAGCCTTGTTATTCTTGCATGTGAGGGCACAGTTCTCCTCGTCCTCTATCATAATTGATCTCCCTTCTATGGTTCCTCTTTGAATCTCTTCTTGTACGCAGTAAGTCCAAAACCTTTCCCAATTTGGAAAGTTCTCTCTCCCACTAACAACATCTTAGAACCCTTTCCACGACTTGTGAAGTCCAAGGCAAAACTCACAAAATCATGATCAGATACAACCATGCCCACCCCACCTAGTTCATCTCGTACATGAGTGAACCTTGACAAATATGGGACGATGAGCTCATCCTTGCTCATCTGGATACTCCTCAACTTCTCCTTAAGAGAAAACATCCCGGTATCACTAGTACTCTTATACAACTTCAGGATTGTATCGTACATCTAGAATGGTATCTTCTTCTCATGGATATGAGGCACTATATGATCTTTGACCCCTTCTAGAATGATCCTCCTTCCCTTGCTATCATTCTTATTATGTTGGGCCAATTGTTGAGGTTCTTGAGCTGGCGTTATCCCCTGCTTGATGTACTCTCCCACCCCATTATCTTTCAGCACTATCGTGATCCTTCCTTTCAGTAGAACAAAATTCGATGCTCCCTCTAAATAGTGATCTTCTCTCAACCCTTGGTAAGCCACCCTGCTTCCCCTGAGATCTCTCTAAAACCTGCCCACTAGCAGCGTATAATCCCTCACAAAAAATTGTACTTCGGGCTAGGACGTTGCCCACTTTAATGCTCCTTTAGTCCTTCAATGTTTACAAACTCTTGAGCTTCAATATTTCTACCACTGCTAGCACTCTTGTTGTCTTTCACAATATCTTCTCTTTGGCTACAAAGCACCTACTAGCAGCACTCCACCTGTACTTAAGATGCCACCAAACTACCCCACCTGAACAACATCCACTTAGCAAAACATCAACATGAAGGAACAAAACATACCTTTAAGGAACGGCATGTCCCTATCCTCAAGTACTCCACTATTTTGTAGCATACATTTGAGGTCTTATTTGGCCTAGATAAGGCTCCCTGTAGAACTATGTGTTACCCCTTCTTGCCTCAAAAAAAACTGCGCAAACCTCCCTTAAGCCTCCCTTTTTCTTCGTTGTAATTTATGGTATCTCGACCTCCTTAAATAGCTTCAAAACGGGTATTAGATACCTTTGTTCAAAACTTTAGCCCTGCTCCAAATCATAGAGAAAATATTTCGGCTCAAACACAACGATCATTGCTCAACTTCTTGCCTGGAACAACCACTAAACTCGCTCTCTACCTAGCCTCGGCCCTCCAAACACAAAAGGAGATAACACATATTTGTCCTTCTCTATGACAAGTTGCTCTTGAGTGTGTTACCTTTATTCTAAACCTACTCTAATACCATGTAGAAAATCCCTGAAATTTTGATTTGCTACTATGAGCAATCTGAAATCTAATTTATTCTCATATAAACATTGTTTCTGTACGAGATGCAACGAAATAAGAACAGAAATAGAAGCACAATCACATAATTCAACAACACAAAATTGTCTAGGCAACCCAAATGGGGAAACCCTCTACTTGTTATTGAGAATTATTATTGAAGAAGAATGAGCAATGGGTCTCTTACAATACAATAAAGTTTCATTAGAGAACCACCATGTTCCCTCTGCTTACACTACATTGAAGCACCCTTGCTTGTACCTTGATCCCTGCCTCCTAACCCAAGGAATATGTCCTTCTATAAACTCCCACAAGCCTCTCCTAAGCTCGTTCTCCTTCTCTCACAAGCTCCACGCACAAACTCATGCTTCCTATTTCTTGGTCTCACCAACTCATGCTCACTAAAACAATGATCAACCATGCGCCTTCACTCTTCCTTTTTAAGCAATTTGAATGGCTAAGATGAGCAAGTTCTATATTAGGTAAGTCAAACTGTTGGTTCAAAAGTTAGCAAAGACTCACTACTAGTGTTAACTCGTCCTTCCTAAAATTTAGGAGGCCAACTCAAAATCTTCGTCATGTTCCCAATATAACTCGCATTAAAGGACAAATAACTATTCCTTCTATCTTAACACATTGGTTCACTGCTTCATAACTCATCCTAGACTCTTGTTTTTTAGGAGATCGAGCATGCCAAAGAAGAAACTCGCTCTAGTTCCTTTGATTAAGGCACAAATAAAGGAACCCTTATGGAAATTGATCAATGGTTTCAAAGAAACAATGCCTATCGCCTTTCTGAGGATCTAATATGCCTTCTACATGAGAACGGGTTCTTCACTCTCAATCAAGTTGTGGCTCCACATCAAAATCCACTCAAAGATCAACAATGGCTATGTGGAAACCATTTGAATTTACCATGACACTTCAAAAGACATTATTCCACCTACACTCATGCTTTCAAAGAAGCCCATATTTGTATCTCAAATGATCATGACGAACTGGTTTGGACTCTCTCCGCTTTGAGGTTCTACACCCCGAAATAAGGCTATATCTCCCTCATTTTAGACCAAATATCAAATCCTTAGGAGAATCAGTGGTGCCATCTATGGAAACTCAAATACCCAGCCAAAACTTGATTGTTTATGTGGTGTGCGTTGGAAAACAAAATCGCCACTTAGGATTTCCTGCGCAGGAGACAAAAAAAAAGAAGGGTCAGCCTGGTGTAGTGTTTCCAAATTAGTTGATGAAATTGCCTCCCACTTGTAGACTGAATGCTCCTACTCCAAATCCATCTAGCATCTCCTCTCTGTCAAGCTAGGTCGAGCTTGTCACTGGTCTGGACCGAACATAATGGAAACCTAGCAAGCATGGTGCAACAACAAAGGAGCTAAAAACTTCTTTGTTCACCCTCTCCTGTCATGCTTGGGAATATGGCTAGCTAAGAATAAAGTAATCTTCAACATCTGTTTGACCTCTTTGTAATCCATTGAGACTCAATCCCTGGCCATACTAGATCTCTTACCAAAGCCATCACCAATAACGCGCACCAGAATCACTCCCCCTCCCCAAATCAACAAGACCAAACCTTGGGGTTTTTTTTGACAATGCAGCACAGGGTGACCCGATAATCTATGGAGGTGGTGCGGTCCTCCACACTAACGACAATCATTATTTTCACATGAAAATAGGATTGGGTGAAGGTTCTAATAACTATGTTCAACTCATGGCACTCAATCTCTTATTGATGTTTGCCCATGAACAGAGCATTTTATTTCTTCAGATTTTTAGGGACTCTCAATTGATTATAAATTGGACAAGAGACACAAACTGATGTCATAATCTAAGACTTCGACCTCTGGTGAGTGACATAAACCACTTAACGTATGTCTTCTCATCCCTTTCTATTTATCACATCTATAGGGAACACAACTCCATTGTTGACACCCTCTCTAAAGAGGCTATTCCATTGACTCGCGGCATGGATGATTACAGAGTATCATGAAGGTGAGGCTCAAAAGTTCTGTCATCGGCTCTTTATAGAGGATATTTCAAACTAAAGAAACAACACAACACTTTATGGGTTTTTTCTGCTCGCTCTTTACAATTTTCAGCTACAAAACAGTGAAAATGGGTTGTCCACACAACCGACTTAATATTTTGTATTTATCTGTTCGGTCCCTATACTACTAGTGTAACCCCTTATTGTTATTAGTACAACCCCCTTATTATATTGTTGTGCCCATGTAGTCACCATATTGTTATTATTGTGCCCCATAGAAAACCACAATTGTAATTATTGTGCCCTTACATTATTATTGTTATGTCGGCTCTAATTATATTACGACCCCTTAGACTCCTATATATAGAAAGGAGGCCTTGTCATTTGTATCATCCAAGAATTGTTCATTTGTATAATGTAAAGGAGGTTGCCCCCTCGAAGAGGCCAATTTCTAAGGCGTTGATCTATCTTTTTTATCTTTTTGTGAATGGTTTCATAACATTTGGTATCAGAGCCTTGGATTATAGGGTTTCGCTGCTCCAAACAGGTCATCGTGGCATTTTCGCTATAACTTTTTCGCTATGAAGTTTCAGAAGCTAAAAAAACCCATTTGAGAAGCGATGGGTCTAAACCTCAGGTCCGAATTTCAGATCTTGTCTCACTATATTTTTGGAGATATGATCTAAGGATGTTAAGATTTTTGCAAGCTCTAAAATTTCATCTAAAACAGGTCATCGTGGAATTTTCGCTATAACATTGTTTCGACAAAGGTTCAGACTTTGAAATTAAAACCCATTTGAGCTGAAATCTTGGTGAAGCTTGGGTCTGAATCTCAGATCTTTTCTCACTATATTTTCAGAGATATAATCTGAGGAAGTTAGGGTTTTTGCATACTCCTTAATTACATTCTAAACATGTGACCTTGGGAAAATCGTCATAACTTTCTCTCTGAGCAACAAATTGAAACTTCGTAAGAAGTTACAAAAAGAGGACAGGCTGTAGTTTTTTGTGTATATTTGTCAGATCCGAAGGTCAAAAAAGTGACACGTGGCATGTCATACAAGTTCACTCTACTGAAACATTATATAATCAAGTCATCTTAGGAGATTGGGCATAACTCCTTGGAGAATCAAATTCTGATCAGACGTGTGGGGTTAGAAAGAAGACTCAGAGGGACACTGCAAGATGCAATTTCAGAACTTGGAGATCTGAAATTACCGAATTACAGTTGTTTCAAGATCAAGCTCCTAAAATCAAGAAAAGGCGATATGAGGAAGTTTGATGGCAAGGATCCAATAAATAGGATACTACAGATGGAGCAATATTTTGATCTACATGAGGTTCAACTGTTACAGAGGGTACATATTGCATCTTTATATTTAGAACCAAATCAACTTTTATGGTATAAAGGCCTTTCCTCTCGTAAAACACTTGTCACTTGGTCAATTTTCACGGAAGAAATGATAGCAATTATGAGGATACAAAGAATAACACCTTCTTTAGCCAATTGATAAATCTCGAACAAAAGGGTTCAATGGCAAAGCACATTGAGGACTTTCAAAAATTGAATATAAGGGTAAATGATATTCCAGAGAAGCAAAGGATTGATGTCTTCATAAGGACTTTAAAGAATAAAATTCCACGAGGTTCCTCTTTGGAAACCTGATTCACTGGAGAAGGCTTCAAGTTGACAAGAAAAATTGAAAGCGGAATTAGGGAAACAAGGAATCCCACCACTCACGAATATAATTATGGAAGTATTTTTTCTCCTAGCCTTCCACAACCTACAAGGTTTACAAGACAACAATTGGAAGAAAAAAGAGAGAATGCTTTGTTACAATTGTGATATCAAATACATTAAAAGTCATAAGTGTGCTAGGAAAAAATTATTTTACATAAATTATGAAGAAGATGAAGAAAAGGATGAAGAAACATCAAAAGAAGAATATATACACCAGAAACCAACCCCAGAGAAAGAAGAAATGAATCTGACCATATCTTGTAAAGCATTGACAAGAATTACCACTCCTCAAACCCGCAAGATAGAAGGACATATCAAGAAACAAAAGGTCCAAGGAGTAAAAAATCACGTCGAGAAAGAATAATGAATCCGACCATATCTTGTAATGCATTGGCCGGAATTCACTCCTCAAACTATCAAGATAGGACATATCAAGAAGAAAAATGTTCAAGAAGTGAAAGATCACATCGAGCATCAAGAAATGAATCCAACCATATCTTGTAATGCATTGGAAGAAATTACGACTCCTCAAACTCTCAAGATAGAAGGACATATCAAGAAGAAAAATATTCAAGCAGTGAAAGATCACATCGAAAATCAACAAGAAGTTCTCCAACTTTTCAAGGATAGTGCCACTTTGATGCAGAATCGAATGAAACAACAGGCAGATCAACATCGCAGTGAAAGAAGTTTTGATGTAGGCGATTGGGTATTTGTACGGCTACATCTCAAGAAAGTTATTTATGAGAAGGAAATCTTAGCAATACTACGTGCACTTAAGAAATGGCAACCTTACCTAATGGGAAGATCCTTCAAGGTAAAAATGGATCATGATAGTCTTAAATATTTTTTAGAACAAAGATTATCTTTAGAAGAACAGAAAAAATGGGTCACAAATATGTTGGGTTATGACTTTGAAATCATCTACAAAAAGGGAAGCAAAATGTTGTTGCAGATGCACTCTCAAGAAAAGATGAGGATGTGGAAGCATTATTTCATATTATTTCTATTATCCAACCAGATTGGATAAACAAAGCAAGGTATGAATGGAAGAAGGACGAAGAAGTGTGGCCACTCATTCAAAAGTTGAAGAAGATCCCAGTTCAAACAATATTGCCAAAACTTGATGAGAAAAGAAAAATCATATTGGAGCCTGGAGCAGTCACAAAAACAAGAACCTAACATCTACAAAATCAATCAATTTTAGAGTATCCCATCAAGTGGAAGAACTTACCCACTGAAGATTCCACATGGGAAGACGAGAATTTTATATAGAAGCGTCAAGAACTACTCAAGTGTAGGACAACACTTTTTGAAGGAGAGGGGCATGCTAGGTCCCAATACTACTAATGTAACCCCTTATTGTTATTAATACAACCCCCTTATTATATTGTTGTGCCCATGTAATCCCCATATTGTTATTATTGTGCCCCATAGAAGCCCACTATTGTAATTATTGTGCCCTTACATTATTATTGTTATGTCGGCTTTGATTATATTATGACCCCTTAGGCTCCTATATATAAAAAGGAGACCTTGTCATTTGTATCATCCAAGAATTGTTCATTTGTGTAATGTAAAAAAGGTTGCCCCCTCGAAGAGGTTGACTTCTAAGGCATTGATCTATATTTTCTATCTTTTTGTGAGTTGGTTTCGTAACATTATCTCATATGCATACTCCTTGAGGATTTCTATGCAGCACTCTATATAACTGATTTTCACAGTTTTTTGTATGTAAACAGACTTATAAACATCAGCAGAAATAGCAGCTTTTGATATCATAAGAATACATGCTTGACATGTATCAACAGAATGTAATTTTATTTCCTATCGATAATAAAATTACGTTTTTTTCTGAGTAAAAAAATGGTTTTTTAGCATTCCAGCACACACTGGGAAGCTCTATTTGGCAATCACAATGTTGTGAAATATTGTGTAAAGCATGAAATTCAAGGTTCAATTTACCCGTGGGTCAAACCAACAAAAAAATATTAGCATTCCCAAAAGGCAGGGACCGAACTGCAATCAGCTCTGGCCCTTGTTAAAATTTATAATCGTTCCCAATCAAAAATTCTAACTTTAAATTCAGACTTCTCATTTATAATTGCTGTCAAACTCAAACGATAAAAGCAATGGCTGGTTACACATTGGCAAACTCCTAAAGATCCAGTTCAAGCAGATGAATGCATGATATTACCAATAAAACTTTAGGCGATTGCATGATTTGGGTACCTTTCTACAACAAATACTTGCTAAGCTTGATATGTTGGATGGTATTATCATTTTATATGTCAACATCAATTTTATGATTTTTGGTTGCAAACCTTGATATGTTGGATGGTATTATCATTTTATATGTCAACATCAATTTTATGATTTTTGGTTGCATGGAATTAATAAAGAATGGTTTATTAGGGTTCCTAAAAAGCAGGGACTGAGGTCATGCCCTCTTTAAAATTATAATCGTTGCCAATCAAGTACCTCATTCACAACATCTTCCTCGTGAAATTCAAATGATAAAAGAAATGGCTGTTAAAAACATTGACAAACTCCTAAAGACAGTTCAGGCAAATGGATACATGATAAATTCAAGAAGAAAAACTTTGAAAGATGATGATTAATGTGACCAAAAAACGATGTGATTTGGAACATTAAATTTCAGTAAATAATGGACATTTGTTGCCATAACATTTTATGAACACCTGTTCTCGGTTTGCAATGTATCTTTCATACAGATACATTGCAATCAAGGCAAAAATACCATGTACTGTGAAAGCATTCTTCTCTAGTAAATGTACACCTGGATATTTTGTTACCAAAGATCGTGATTGTTTGGCCTTGAAAAAAAAAGACTGTATAATTGGGACAGGACATTGACTCAATCATAAGTGGAATGCTACCAAATTGAAACAGCAGTACCAGGAACCACAAGATTCTTCGATGGTCTTTTTAATATTTACAACAATGCTATGCAACTTAATTAACAATTCATGACCAAACTTCACTACAAGACTGTCCTGACAAATTTTGGAGAAGCTTCTAAACTTATCTATATATGGTACACGCATATAAGATGAACAGTTTTGAAAGTGACTACAGATGTGCAATGAAACCAACATCGTAAGATTGAATAGTGTTTAACGTGACACAGATGTGGAGTGAAACCTTCATCGCAAGACTGAATATAACCTTCCAGGTAAAAACATTTAAGGCTAGAAACTCATTTTTCAAATTTATTAACTATTTTCATTTTGATATTAAAATTATTCATTACGAAGCATTTTTCCATCATCTAGATTGATATACCTTATCCAAGACCACAAGAAAGATAAGAGAGAAAACAAAAACTTGATAAAGTTGCAATTGAGATACAAATCTAAAATACATATGTTGCCCTTTACGATCAAATCCAAACGGAAACAGATCTCATCAAAATCATGATGTTAAAGACCCACTTCCCCAGATAGGTACATACCCGTAACAGGTGCATGTACACAGACAAACCATCAGGGCTCTGGAGGAATGTTCTCAACAGTCTGTGCATTAAGCTCAAAGTCACTGTTATGAATCAAACCCAGAATAGACCCCTTGATCTCTCAAAAGCCTCTTCTCTTCTTCCACATAGTTTTTCCCTCGACTAGCCTGTCCAAGGTCTCTCTTCCTCTTCTCTTTCTGTGAGAAAGACAGACGCTTCTGTTCATTTGCAAGCTCTGTCCTTTGCTTCTTTGCAAAATTGTGCTCATCAATTCCTTTAGCAGCAGACTGCAAGGAATAGTGATATCAGAAGACAAGGTAAACAAAAACAAGAATGAAGTAGTTGTTGGCATCGGTGAGAAGACTGTTGTCAATAATATATCTTAAATCTATAGACTACAACTAATAATACTGAGCTTAGAGTTATCATTACAATAAAATCTGAGATCGCAGACAAAAAAACCCTTCCCAATGGGTTACATCACTACGATGCAACGTGCATTAGACTAGAGAATTAAATTGAAATAAAACAGTCTCAACATGACTGGGACAAACAGTACCATGATGTTCCATGGATATAAGCTTAGTCACACAGGGACAAACAGTACCATGATGTTCCATGGATATAAGCTTAGTCACACAGTTGAGGTTTGGGTTTGGGTTCAGCAATGATTAGGTTTCGTTCATATTTAATTTTTTTATGAGATTGGTAATTAGGTTCGTCTATATATATATATATATGTTACACAGGAACCACTCCCGAGAGTTGGGAAACCCATTCCAATGGTTCCCGCATTCCTGGGAGTTTTGGAACTGTATGGGAATGTTCCATTTTCAGTGGGAGCTGCAATGGGAGCTTGGGAAGGTTGCGGGAACTGTGAAGACTATTTTTTTCGGAGTTCCAGCATTCCCTGGGGTTGGGGAATACAAAGTCTGTAGAGAAATATGCTGAACTATCCACAAAACATGAGCCTAAGTTGAAACCTTCACAGGAAGAAAGGCCAAAGACATCCTTAACACTGATATCCTTAATTGAGAAATTGGAGCAATCTCTTGATGGGTTAAGGAAGCGTGTGGCACCTCGATGTAAGGGCGATATCTGAGATGTCATGCTGATGAGTATTTCTTTTGTTGTTTATGTATATATATGAGAGAAGATTGTGTGTGCATATTGTATGCGGCAGTCAATACTTAAACATTAGAATTGTTTTACTTTTTCTCTTAAAAACAACTAGAGAAACATATGTAACACTGTTCCTTTGTATTTTTAAGCCAGATTGTTTCAAAGACTTGTCATGTGTCATAATGAACTTGACATTTAAATTTTATATATATATATATAGGGAAAGATCAAGAAGAGAAACACCAAAGAATATATTATATATAAGAGAGATTATATATTTATATTTATTATTTAAATTTGATTTTAATATTTGAATATTTTGATTCCTATTTTTTTTTATTATTATATAAATTATATAATTAAAATATATATATATATATATATATATATATAATATATATATATATATTTTTATTCTTATATAATTTTCCACTCCACTTACCATTTCCTGTATTTTGGGGAAACCTTAGCCTTTCCCGACACTGTACCCATGCAACTTCATGCAATATATATATTATATATATATATAATAATATATATATACATCACACACACTTTAATATGAAATTATAGCATAAAATAATAAGAAATCAACATCACTAAACATAAAAAATGATATCATGGACTTGGAAACTGCAAGGATAGATTACAGACTCGAGCTGTGACATGAGCTTGAACTATGGGCTTGGTCAACTCAAAAAAAACAAAACAAAACAAAACAAAAAATAGGTTCGGCAAATTTCAAACCTCAAGCTTGTAGTTCAGTGAAACTTGTGACAGTCAACTACTTTTTGGGTTCCTTCCAAGGAAGGCAGAAAAAGAGGAACCAATTTGTTACTTCCTAGATTTCAAAAAAAATTGGCACTCTTAGACAATATATTCATAAAAAGCAATCTGAATCCCACATGATGAAGTATGTAAACTCAAACAGCGACTCTGAACGCAAAGTCCAACCTAGGGACCCAAACCATCAGCTTCCAACTTCATATATTTGATATAAGTTTGCTTTCCCCAAGCATAAATTCATGACCAAATTATTATCAACCTTTAACCTTTTCAGCTATGATTTAGCAATGCCTGTGAAGATAGAAAAAGAAAACTTAAACAGATAAATCCACAAATAACAATCCAAATCCCACATGATAAAAGTGTGTAAATTTGAACAGTGAGACACTGAATGCAAAGATTTAGGATGGAGACTCAAACCATCAGCTCCCAACTTTGTACAATTGATATAAGTTAGCTCAACCCAATTACAAATGACAAGACCAAACAACTATCAACCTTTGACCCTTTAAATTATAATATAGCAATGTATGAAGATGGAAAAGGAAAACCCCAACCATTAAACCAGAATAATCATAAAATCCATAATTTCTTACAACCAGCCTAGACCCATATCTTAACCCCAGATCTTTCAAGCGCCAAAAAGGATCAAATCTCTTGAGATGCAAACCTCTCTTAAAGTGAAAAGAGATTTGATCCCTCTCGGCACTTGATAGGTCCAAGGGTTAAGATGGATCTAGGCTTTTATATACACATACTATATCTAGGTTGGATCCATCTTTCCCTCTCTCTCTCTTCCCTCCTCTACTATCTCCATCCCTCTCTCCTCTCTCTCAAGTCATCTCTCTCTTCCTTCCTCTCTCTCCTTTCTCTCCCCCATCTCTCTCTCTCTCTCTCTTGTCACTCTGTCTCTCTCTACCTCTATCTCTCTATGTCTTTGTTCTTCTCCCTCTCTATCCCCCTCCAACTCCATCTCTCTCCCCCTCTCTCCTACATCTCCCTCTCACTCTCCCCTACCCATCACTCTCTCTCTCTCTGCCCTCCAGCTCTCGCACTATCTCCCTCCCTATCTCTCTCCTCTCTCCCCCCTCTCTCTCCATATGATGGAGAATTTCCACTCTATGTAATCAATGCTATATGTAATGCCTAAAATATTTTACATTTTATTTTTATTTTTTTTTAACACATGGTGAATCAGTAACTATCAAGCCTAGTCCAGGGGAGACCCAGGATCAAACCTCATAGCTGCCACTATAACACCAAGAGTATATCCAACCACCTGTAAGTCGGGTATACTAATATCCTATGATTTTAGCAAGAGCAGACTCAGACGGTTTGGGGAGTCCGCCCCTCTAGCCGCCACCATAACAGGTCACTGTACTCCGTGAGATTTGAACCTCGGTCTCCTGGGCTTCGCCCAAGAGGACCTACCGTCAAACCGCACATCACTGTACATTACATTTTATTTTTTTATTGTGAAATGAGTTATGGTTTTATAGTATATGGTATTGATAAACCATGGTATTGGCCCATGGTATTGTAACAAAACGTATTTACAAGTTAATAATATCCATGGTAATGTGGGGGTGGATATCCATGGTTAAAATACTTGTTGTATTGTAAGTTTATTGTTAGTTATAAGTTTTTATGTGCTTATTAATTAAATTTAAATATCGTTATGAAACCATTATTAGTCTCTGCCAAAGCAAGACTCTAATAATCAATTTGTTTGTTGATCTCTATTAATTTAGCATTGAAGAATACAAATTATAATGTTTAACTTCGAAAAATAAATTGATTGGAACATCACTTGAAGGCCTTATCGCAACATTTGCACAACATAATGTCATGTGGATAACTGGCTTATATTTTATGCCATAATCTATGGATATGGTTGCAATATCCATGCATGATTTTTAGATATTTGTGTAGTGATTTTTTATTCTTAAGCTTTGCATGAAAACCGTCCAGAAATAAAATACTTGAAAATAAACTATACTCAAGTAAATAACATATCTACTATCAATTACTTCCCACCATAATTTAAGCAATTCTTTGCATAAAAATGGCTAGGAATAAGTAGTAAAATTGTAGATGTGTAGACTTTTACTACCCACCAAAATTTATGCAAGTTTCCTGGTTGAGCAAGCAATTTACTTATCCACTTCACATCTCAATTTATTAGTTATTGCCAAAGGAAGACTATAGGATGATTTGTCTATCAACAATTATTAATTTAGCATTGGCCAATGTAACTTAAAATTGTTTATGCAATTTTTCCTAAAGCATAATTTCTAACTTGAGTTGGAGGGGGCTAACCCGACTTGCAAAACAAATTTATAATATAACAAATTGAATTTTATTATTTTTATTACTTTTAACTTTTTATTATTAATTGACCCGAGATATAAATGTTTACACTACATCTCCACCATACTCTGCTCTATATTACTTTTAACATTTTATTATTTTTTAATGGAGCCGACATATAAATGTTAAATGTTAAACATTTATGCCTACACATCTACCTCTATATCGGTTTTTAATTAGGGCCAACATTGACATTAAATGTTAAATGTTTACATTTGACACCTATCGCCATATTGGGTTGTAGAGCCGCACCGTTGAAAAGAAAACACTTTACAATTATCTTGTAAGCAATTTCATGTCAATTTAACTTGGAACAACACTATATTGAAAAAAGAGAATTAAATTGGGAAGCATATTTTAAAATGAGTGTAGAATTGCAAAATAGCTGGTATGTCAAAAAAGAAAGCATTATTCAACATCCCCGTCACAACACACTAATATATGGTTGCTGATTGGTTGTAGACCTTTCACAACAAAGTTGGAAGAAAGATTATAAATATAAACAACACACACACTATAATATTTTTTAAATAAGTACATCTTATATATCTAATGGATAGTAGTAGACAGTACACATATTATATGAACGTTGTGTAAGTTTATATGAACATTGTGTTAGTTTTTGTAGCATTGGAGGTGTTTTAGTCTCGAAACTTTGTGGAGAGGCTAAAACACAGGAGTTATTCAAAACTCAGAAATCGTATTTAGAAATTCCACCTAGAAGTATCTCAATTAATTTTTTAATATTTTCTAAGTCTAAACTTAAGAAAACTAGTTAATTAACCAGTATTAATTGAGAAAGATAAGAATTCTCTAGAAATTCACACGGACCGACTAAGAAATAATCTTAGTCATTGATTAAGTTTTAATCTTGGTTGTTGGGGTCCCATAGTGAGATTATAAGAAGTCGATGGGTAGATGGAGAAACACACTTGTAACACTTGAGATCGATTCCCTTGGGCAGTTTGATTTATCCAGAGAGCAGCAGCAATTGCCAGAAGAGTTAGAGCCAAAGAAGGGAAGCAGAGACAGAGGGGTGGAGACGGTGAGTCCCGATGAAGTTTTTCAATTCCAGAGAGTCAGAAAAGAGGAGATTGAGATTTTCTCCAAGAGGCTACGTAGAGTTGGCATAGAGCCTCAAAAGAGCAATTTGATCTAGCTGAAGAGGAGCTTGTTCTTAGTTCTTGAGGCCGAGAATATTTTCCAAAGTGCCGAAGAGACAGTTTCTTAGCCAACAGCAAGCAGAACGACTAGATTGGAAGTTGATTCAAGCAAAGTGTGAAAGGGTTTGCGCTAGGGTGACGCAGGGCTTGCACAACACTGGTTGGATAGCTAGCTTTTTATAGGTCAAACAGTGTCGCGATTGCTCAGAGAAAGGTTAATTTCCCTCAGAGAATTTTTACCAATATTTCTCTTGGATAGATTCGCCAATTTGGTGATATTTATTGTACTCAAAATTTTTCACTGCTGCTTAATAATAAAAACCCTCAGTTGTTGCACCGGCTTTCCCAAGTTGGGTTTTTCTAGGAACTTTAGTCAAAAAATAATTGTGTCATAATATTGTATATATGTGCCAGTATTTTCTCAGTTTCCAGTTTATCTTTTGCAATATTTTTATATGTGAAGATTGCAATGTGATTAATTCGTTGTTGTCGTAGCAATAAACTGCATAATTAATTTATTAGTTAGAAGAATTAATTCCACTTGCTGCAATAGAATTTTAGTAGTGAAATTTTCAGATGGTATCAGAATGATTTTGATCAGACGAGAAGCTCAGAAGCGAAAGCAGGAAATTTCATTGTTCAAAGGGAGCAGCAGGACGATATTTCTAGCGGTTGCGCAATGCCTAGCCAAGCAGTGTGAATTGTTGGGCAATTCAAGTTTTTTAGTGTAGGATTGGCAGAAAAATTTGGCTTCCCTGTGTGAGTGATTCCAGCAAGCAGAGGGGGCAACATCTCAATAATTTTCGTTGAGCAAATCCTTGTTTGGGCACAGAAGGGTTTTGTAGCAGTTCGCTAGAGCAAAATCAACATCGAGGTGGAAGAGAGTGAACACGCAGAGGGAAATTTCTCTCAAGGGGTTTCTAGTCTAGAAATTCAAATTTCCAGTTGCGCTGCAAGGAGATTGTCTCACTCCAAAAGGGAGTGTGAATAGCAGATTCAGTAGTTGAGCCGGTGAAAGAGGGAGTTTTCCATTCTAGATTCAGAGATGGCCACAACTGAGCTTAGAGATCATGATAGGTTGGAGGGAACCTCCAACTATGTCATCTAGAAGGCTAGGGTGTCCTTCCTGCTAGATGAATTTGGTATGAAGACCTATGCACATAATGTTGTGGCAGTACTGAATGATGCAAATCAGTTGAAGGAATACAAGAAACATATGGCAAAGGCGAAGCGATGATCTTGGATGGAGTATGAGACCATATAGTCTTGCATATATTGGCCAAGAATACGGCCAAGGAGATGTGGGATGCTCTCACTCCGATATATCAAAATCCTTCCGAGCAATGGAATATGTTCCTGCAAGAGAAGTTGAGAAACATCAGCATGCAAAAGAGTGAAGGCATAGATCCCTTCCTCACCAGAATTCAGGAAATTCAGGATCAGCTTGCAGTCGTTGGGGAGACACCTCAACCTACAGAGCTCATGTGTTTAGCCCTAAGCAATGTCTCAAAGGAGTGGCAAGTCGTTGTCCAAAGCATCTTGGGACAAGACACATTACCTAGATGGGATAGGATGTGGTCAGAGCTGCAGTAGGAGGAGATGAGGTGAGCTCTAGGAAAGAACTCCAACAACGGAAGTAGCAGTAAGGGTTCAAAGGGCGAGAAAGAGGAGGAGAATGTGGTCCTTACATCAAAGGGTCTCGGTCAAGGACGGGGGGAGAAGAAGAAGAAGGAGCTATCTAAGGTCAAGTGCTTTAGGTGTGGCGAGTTTGGCCACTACAATACTCAGAAGAGATGCAACATAAGAGATGCAACATAGAGACACAAGAGATGCAACATAGAGACACAGTTGATTCAGTTTTTCGAATGCTTCTCAGTTGCAGTAGCAGTAGTGACAGATGAGAGGGAGTTGCAATGCAGATGCAGATTTGGTAGTAGTATAGCAGTGTCAGCGACAGTACAGACGCAGCATCAGAGTTGCACAGTGGTTGGTGGGCAGTGGCAAGCAGTCACAGTGGCCAAACATCAACAACATGTACAGAGGGTGATGCAGAGACAGGGAGTTGGAGCAAGTTCAACACTAGAACACCTTCCTCACTAAGAGGGAGTGTTAGTTTTTGTAGCATCAGAGGTGTTCTAGTCTCGAAACTTTGTGGAGAGGCTAAAACATGGGAGTTCTCCAAAACCCAGAAGAAATTCCACCTTGAAGTGTCTCAATTAGATTATTAACCAATTTTTTAATATTTCCTAAGTCTAAACTTAGGAAAATTGGTTGATTAATCAATATTAATTGAAAAAGGTGAAAATTCTCTAGAAACTCATACAGATCAACTAGGAAATAACCTCAACCATTGATTAAGTTTTAATCTTAGTCGTTGGAGTCCCACAGTGAGATTATAAGAAGTCAATGAGTAGATGGAGAAACACACTTGTGACACTTGAGATCGATTTCCACGGGTAGTTCGATTTCTCCAGAGAGTAGTAGCAGTTGCAGCAAGAGTTCGAGCCAAAGAAGGGAAGCAAAGATAAAGGGGCAGAGACAGTGAATCCGGAGGAAGTTTTCCAGTTCTGAAGAGTCAGAAAGAGGAGGACGAGATTTTCTCCAAGAGGTTGTGAAAAAGAGTTGAGGAGGAGCTCGTTCTCAGTTCCAGAGGCTGGGAATATTTTCCAAAGTGTCGGAGAGACTGTTTCTTAGTCAGTAGCAGGCAAGATGGCCAGATTGGCATTTGATTCAGGCAGAGTGTGAAAGGGTTTGCGCTAGGGTGACGCATGGCCTACACAGAGCTGGTTGGACAGCTAGCTTTTCAAAGGTCAAACAATGTCGAGATTGCTCGGAGAGGGTAGTTTCCCTCAAAGAAATTTTTCCAATATTTCCCTTGGATAGATTCACCAATTTGGCCATATTTATTGTACTCTGAATTTCTCACTACTACTTAATACTAAAAGCCCTCAGCTATTGCGCCAGTTTCCGCAAGTTGGGTTTTTCCGAGGACTTTAGTCCAAAATAACTATGTCATAATTTTGTATGTGTGTGCCAGTGTTTTCTCAGTTTCCAGTTCATCTTCCGCGGTATTTTTATTTGTGAAAATTGCAGTGTGATTAATTTGCTGTTGCCGTAGCAGTTTATCAATTAGAAAAATTAATTTCAGTTGCTACAACAGAATTTCGGTAGCAAAATTTTCACACGTTGTAGATATTTTAGTTCATCTTATCTTTATGCATTTACTGATGAGTACCACCCCAAGGGGAAAAACATAGAGGAAATGCATCAAACAACTCAAAACAACCCTTGTTGATGATTTAGTCCTCACCATTCAGGACGAACAGACCTCCAAGGATGTGAACACCAGAATGTCTACAAACTTTTTATGACATCTCTGGCTCCATTTCACAATGGTATAGTACCTGGTGCTACAAAGTTTAAAAAAAAAAAAAAAGCCAAAATCCAATATATCTGTGGCTTGGATGTCAGTGGCGGTCTTGGATTCTGTCAGGCTGTGTCTTTAAATTTCTTGGCATTCCATCTACTTTACAATGTTCACCAATAGTTTTGGCAGGGAGTTGTGTAAAGGGTTGAAATTCGAGAAGAAAAAAGCAAAATGGATCACCAAACCCATGGCCCAAAGTGGCTAAACTTCAATTATGCACTAAAGACTTCACTGCCAACCATATTTATTATTCTTCATTTTTGGTCCCCTTCATGAAGGCTTACCCAGAGCTAGAGAAGGCCATGCAGAATCTTCCATGGACCAACAACTCTACGGGCAAAGGCTTTCACTAGGTCATCTTGGATATATATTGTACTCCGAGAGAATTGGTAGGTATGGGGACCAGGAACCTAAAAGCTCGCATAGGCCCAACCGAATGCTAAATGAGTGAATTGAACTTTGGATGTACAAAGTTACCAAAATGCCTACGAAGGAGGACCAAAATACCTTTTTGCGTGTCAATCCTGCCTCCAACATACCATAAGTCACAAAGGTGTAAACACTAGCGATTTGATTATCAATGACAATATTTGGACTCTAAAGGCCAATTTAGAGCCTGATTTAAAATTTATTGTAATGAACATTTGATGTAGTGTACAATGGTGTTTTATAAAATTGAATATTGAATATGTTGTGTACAATAGTATGCCCAAATTTGAAATTCATGAATGGTCTTATATATTGGTTATGTCTCGAGTCTTTTTTGCATCTCTCTCTCTCTCTCTCTCTCTCTCTCTCTATATATATATATATATATATATATATATATATATATAGATAGAGAGAGCGAGAGAGAGAGAGATGGAATAATCTCTCATCAATCTTGATGCAGTTAACTAAACATTTATATTGTTTAACACTACAAGTGAACCAAGATTGGCCAATTATTTCCCTATTATCATCAATTTGACCATTTTGTGATCCTCACCAATTAATTGCAGATTACTAGATTGTGATTATTTCATCTGTGACATGTGGAGAAAAGGAGAGAAGTAGGGCTGCAGGGGCACCATGAAGAGCTTTGTTCCCTCCTAAACTTGCACTCAAAGATATTCAAGTCCTTCAATGAAATGCAATCCTAGAGGCACTAAGGAAGGTAGTCTATGTAACCATAGCAAATCTTCCTCTCACTTTAGGCTAGTGTTTTAAAAGTTGGTCAACTTGGACTCAAACTTGATTGAGTTGACCCCAAACCATACGGACTCGGCCTTGAAATCAGTTTAGGGACTAGTTTGGTACAAGTAACAAAATTAGCTAAGTCAATACACAACAATTGGTTCGGTACCAAATCAATCCAACTCATTAAGTCTATACCTACTTGTCGAGTCAGTCTATTTCCTCATGGTGGTGCACAGTTTGAGGGAAAACTCATTTTTAATTTTATTTCCTTTTTAACATAAACCTAATTTTTAAGGGCTTTATGTTTCTTAGTTGGATTACCTTGTTGTCTTTGACCTTGCTTAGGGTCCATAGTGTTTGCTAGATTCAAAACATGCTTTGTTTCTTTTTGCTTAAGGCATTGTCATATTCGTCCTCCCCATTTGGGTCACTAGGATCATGGTTGGTAGTTGTTATGTTGTAGTTTTTCCTCTCTACACATGTAATCAAGCATTTGTGGTTTTGTCAGCAAGAGAGGGTTGCCATTAGAGATGGATATAGAACCAACATGGGGATGGCCTAGATTCATATATTTGTTTACAAAATCTACCCCTTAAGAACATGCCTCAAAAATATCATTGGTGTTAATGATTGTCCTAGAAGAGACAACCTTGATATCAAAGTTGTTTATTTTGATGATTTATAATTATTTGTTGTGGTATGTTGTTTCTCAGACTATAGAGGCCATTTGGAGTCTCCTTGCTTATGTATTTTGTTTTAGATATCTATTTCTCGCACTGCAATTTTGATGTATTCACTCTGACATGGTATATAGTTATACATTAGAAAATTTTGCATATTTTGTCTCTAATTAGTTAGTTTTTTTCATTAAAAATTTTATATTTTATGTAATTTTTAGTAAACAGAGGCATAAGATTCAAGCCATTGCCATTTTGAGTCAAATCTAAGTTGACCCTCAATCAATTTTGAGGCTAAGTCCAAGTGAAAGTTTTAATACATTGCTTTAGCCCAGTTCTTTTATGACACAATGAAAACCCTAAAAGAGAATGTTTATGATCTTCTTTAGAAACAACGGGACTATGGCTTACCAAGACTAGTGTCTATCCAATGGGGAAATGTAGTCAAAACCATAATAAAGAGGGTTTGAATACTATGGAAGGAGGCGTAATTTGGTTGTTATAAACATGCTCTAACTAACCACATGGATCTACTTCAATATGCAGAAAATTATAGGAAGGTTATTCCAAAGATGCTCCTCGCAACAAGTACAAAATCAACAAAGTAATAAATGGAAGCCTCGTATAAACACTATAATTGAAGTAGAAAAAAGTAAAAAGCCTTGTTCAAGTGTGATTTCACCCTAAGACCAAGAGGACCTACACAAGCCACACTTACCTTCAAACCTAGCTAAGGAAACACTCAAGAAAGTGGACATCTGTAACTAGGACACTCCAACAACAAATATGATTCAATAAGTGCAATTATTACAGCAAGACAAAGGAAGGGTTTCACCTCAACCCTAGACTCTTCTTATTGGAGTAAACATGCCCTTCTTCAAAGATTGTAGTGATAGATTTGTGCAAGTAATTTTCAGCCATCAACTCAACCCAATGAAAAGGAAAGATGAAGAACGTCACATTCAAATGCCCCTTAACTCATTCCTCCCACACTTCCAACCATCCCTGTAGTGAATGAATCTTTCACCTTCCTCCTTTTAGAAAATCAGAAAGGCAGAAAGATTTTCTTATCTTCATAATTACTTGTGATGTATTTGAATTTTTATTAACTTCTTTTATGTCTTCTTTTATCTTCTTATCATCAAGCAACCATCAAAACCAAAAGCATGAGGATCATAACAAAAAATGACACAGCGTATAGGCTCTCAGCCAAGGCAAAACCCCTCTCCTAGGGGAAAACCCAACCAAAATTCCTTTCTCTTCAAGAATCTATTCAAATGAGACAACCAAGACCCTTAGACCAACAATACGACCTTCTCCAATCCACCAAGTCAGCCTTCCAAGATAGACTAGTCAAATTAGTCAAAGTCAACTCAAGTCAAATACTTCAAATCAAGTCAACTAGGGTCTCGGCCCTCTCTTCAACTTCTGAAATTTTGGCCTGCACCTTCGCAATTCTACCTCAATCCTCTCACATGTGTGACAGGAAAATGATAAAATTTTAGACTTTTTCCTTCTTTCCATGACTTCTATTCTTCTTGCAAAGGGATAGGCCTTCTATTCTATGATTTCGAACCTCTTTCTTCGCTTGTGATTGCAAATCGAATGTCTTCTTCGATAAATCCTCAATAGGTCAAATGTATTGCTTATATATAGTCTCTTGTGTGGTCGACTTGCTAGGAGATGAGGCCGAATTGCTAGGAGATAAGGCTGACTTGGTGGAGGAGGCTTAACTTACAATTTTGACACAAACAAATTTATTTCTTGATACAAAAATCCCAAGAATAGTCTCTTACAAGATGACAAGGACTATGACTCATGACACAAACCTAAAAGCACTCAATGGGTGCTTTGATCTATGCACATAATAAATTGAGCATGAAAACCATGCTTATAAAATAATTTTTCTTTGAACTTTACAGTAATTTTATTTTCTTCTCTTTTGCAAATACATAAGAATTACATCATGTCATGAGTCAAACAACAATTATGAAGCCCGACACTAGTTGCATTTTCAACACTCCCTCTTAACTAGGGAGGTATTCATAGTTGTTTAATCGATAAAAGGTTGATCTCAATTTGAAATGTTCTAAGAAGAGTACAACAACATATACAATGTTAGATACCATCTAGGTCAAAAATGTCCAGGTATCAACTCATCAAGGTACCATCTGCCAAGGTTCTAACTCAACTCATCAAAGATCCAAGTGTCATCTAGGCTACCTGCCAAGACACTAATTCAAGGATCTGAGTGTCCTATCAAGTCACTAATTCAAGGATCCAAGTGTCAAGACACTAACTCATCATCAGGGATCCAAGTGTCAGTTACCAAGACACTTACTCATCAGGGGCCCCAATGTCATTCAAGACACCTACTTATCACAGATGTCGATGTCATGTAGGCCAATATATCAATTCCAACAAATCTCTTGAACATTATCCAGGCCAAGACACCAACACAAAGAAGGGATCCAGGTACCATCCTAACAAGGACTAAGGTGTCACCTAAGCCAATATATCAACTTTAATTGAGATCTCAATACCAACTAGGCCCAGACACCAACCCCCTCAGGATCTAGACATCATCAAGGTCAAGATATCCACCTAAACAGGGATCTCTATATCATCTAGACCAAGATACCTTCCCTCACAGAGATCTAGGTATCTATACCAAGATGTCCTCCCTTACAATGATCTAGCTATCATCTAGGCCAAGGCACTATCCCTAACTAGGTTCTAGGTACCATCTAGGCCAAGATATCTTCCCTCGCAAAGTTCTATGTATCGTCTAGGCTAACTGTCAAGATACCAACCCTGTCAACATTCTCTCCTCATGGCCTTCACTAGATGTATAGTTGTTAGTCCTAGCCTAGTGCATGACACGCGAAGTAGAGAATCATGTCCTCCCTCTCAACTAGGGAGAATACACAGTTTCCTTCACAAAGGAAATATATCCAAGCTCCCTCTCAACTAGAGAGATAAGTACATCATCAATTATTTTATTCTTACAGCCACACATGCTCTTCTTCTTGCATTATCACATCATTAGAGAACTTCGACCTTTTAGAACATCACTCCTTTCACAGAATTTGACTTCAACTTTCAATTATCAATGTAAACTTCAATGTCATCAGAGTTTCTATAGCTCCCTCTTTCCATCATGCTCATCATCATCAGATTTCAATTATCAATATAAACTTCAATGTCATCAGAGTTTCTAACATCATGCTCATCATCATCAGAAAGTCATCATCAAACACGAGGCAGGCTTACAACTTTACAACTTTGTACCTACAAATCTCATCAACAAGTACAACACAAGCTATACATGGACAAGAAGATGAAGTTAACTTTATCAATCTAGGGTTTCAATAAGGGACCAAACCTAAGATATCCCAAAATCTAAACCTTGTTAGGGTTTCAATCATAGCGGAAGCATTTACACCTAGGTTTTGACTTTAATGCCCTAGGCTCTTACATCAACTTTTTGCTAGGGTTTTGTCATGAACCTTGGATACTTTCAACAAACCCTTAAAAGCTAGGGTTTTACCAAAGTGAACAAATAGCAAAAGATAATACTACAAAAGATGATTTAATCTAAGAATCAAACATCCTAACAATATAAGAATTTTCATGATATAGGAAAACCCTAGACATGAGAGAGTCATTAACATAAAGAAATTTTAAAAACAAAATGATCATACCTTAAATCCTAATGGAGAACTACTACAAATCTTACAATCTTAAACATACCTTGAATTGCTCCCTCTATAAACCTTGAAGTGATCCCTCTACAACAAAGCTTCTTTTAGGACTCAAGCCTTTCTTGAGAGTCTCCTTCTGAGTCTAGCCATAATCCTTTCTTTTGCAAGCATTCTTTAGAATATATCTCTGCAAACCTTCTTCTAAGGAAAACACAAAAGAAAGGGTTATCAAAATGAAGCTCAATACATAGAGGAAATTATTAACAATGTAATGAAAGAAGTAGAAAACATAATACTTATCTTTTGTAAAAAGTAGAGGTTCCTTCTTGATCTTGTATTGATTCAGATATTGATCAATCATAAAAGAAAGTTCTACAAGACCTAAAATCAATGACTTAAACTATAAACAAAGGATATGCATGGGATAACAACCCTTAAGATTTAATAGAATACGTCTCTGACATTTGAATCTTTGGTTTTGGATTTCCTTGGTGGGTCTTTATCAATGTCAATTGTGGCTTGATCTCTTTCTATTTTCTTGTTCTTAGGATTCTCAGGACATTGGTTCTTATAGTGTCCCATCTTGTGACAACGATAACATTCTATTTTAGAAAGGTCAATCGTCCCATGATTTTTCTTTGACCCTTTAAATTTCTTATTTACTCTTTTCTTCTTGAAATGAGCAGAATAAGCATTTGAGCTGGTATTCTCTTCATCTTCTTGCTTTCCTCTTATCAAGGCAAGACAAGCTTCTTCTTGAGCATAGGCAAACCACATTTCCTCAAAGGAGGGAGAATTTTTCCAACTACTAATTCCAGCTGCAAAGGCATTCCAAGACTTTAGTAGTCCAAGTAGGGCAGCGATCACAAGCTCCTTATTAGGGATTATTTCATCAACTACTTGTATTTCATCTCTTATATGGGCAATCCTTACAAAGTAAGAAGATATTGTATCATCTTTGGTCATTTTTATAGTTCGAAGTTCATTCTTTAGACTTGCCACTTGTCCAATATTCTTGATTGTAAATAACTTGGAGAGGGCATCGTATATTTTCTTTGAAGTATCTAGCGTGAATATGTAGGGAATCAAGTTGTCTTTAACTCTAAGTTGCAGGAAACTTTGGGGGGGGGCCGTTTCCGGCCGTACCACCACGTTTCCCGAAATGGAAACGTGGGTGGTACGACCGGAAACGCGTTTCACGGCCATACAGCCCCACGTTTCCAAAAAATCAAATATTTTTTTTAATTTTTTTTTTTTTTAATTGTTTCTAGTGGGTTCTAGAAGCCTGTCTAAACTTATAAAAGAGAAGTTTGTCTCATTCTCTCATCACACTATTCAGCAAGTAGTTTCTCTTGGAGACTGACAGTTGTTCAACTTGGGTGTTTTGAGCAGTGAGCAAAGTGGATTTCAGCAGCAGGAGAAAGAGATTTCAGCAGCAAGAGAAAGAGATTTCAGCAACAGATTTTAGCAGCAGTAGATTTGGCTCAGCTACAGCCATATTTCTCTTCTCTTTTCTGGCATTTTGGAGTAGTTTCAGCCACATAAAATTAATTTGGGTAAGCCACATTCATTTTGTTAGTTTTTTCTTACTATTTCTTCAATTTTTCTAGGGTTTATGCAGCCAGAAATATGAAATACGTTTTTTATTTATAGATTTGTTTTTTAAATTGATTTT
>APFE031656104.1:0-12401 GCA_000404065.3 Pinus taeda
AAAAATCCCATGGAAGTGGCCGAGTGTCGTCTTTTTCATCCATGACAACCCAGTTCAAAGGCTATTCTGGGACAATGCCAAATCTTCAGTAGGTGTCTGGATACAATGAATACTTCCTCCTCCTCCATCTATAAATAACTGTCACCCTGCATTGAACCAACTAGTTTTGCAAGAGCTAAGGTGAGCTAAGATTATGCTGGATTGATAGTGAGAGCTGAGAGAGAAGTTATGCTGCCGGAATATTGAGAGAGGAAGTCACTTTGCAAAGGCATGTTTAGCTGTTGACCCAGTTGGAGGAGATTTCAACGTCAGGCCTCTTTGGTTGTAATTCTTCTCTTCTTTTATTGAATAATGAACAACTATCATTATGGTTCCACTCACGTGTCTGCTGATGATATTTGAGTTATATCTTGCTTGACTGATATATAATTGCATGAAAAAGATTTTACGCTTGTGTTGGATTGTTCTTTGTTTGTGCAGGTGTCCATACGTGGAGCGTAAGGATAGTGACTGGCCAAAGCTAAAGGACGGGAGCGGCGTTTCTTCCACAACAAATAGCGTTGGATTCCAGGTAGATCGTTCTGATCGATATTTAAATTATGCAATTAGGAACCTGCGTGTAGCGTGTGTGATTATTGCTAGACCCGTGTCAGGCTAGTGGGATCGCCTCTGTCCGCAGAGGGGATTTACCAAATCAACACCCCGAAACGGGCTCTACCTCAAGATGCACTTTTCTTATGTACTAGCTAGACAATGGCTTATTTGTACATTTTGTATGTTTGTACATATCTCAATAGGATTTTTTTGATATCGACACTTTTTGGTCTGCTGTGGCAGGTGTTGATGGATGACTTGGTCTATTTTGGATTCACCGATGGTGCTAGTCGGCACACTCGGAACCTTGCTTCCGTAGCTTGGATAATCTACCATCCAACTGGTCAGTTGATGGTGTCAAGGGGTGTATGCATTGGTCCCGCTTCAAATAATATGGCCGAGTATACTGCTGTCATTAATTTACTATCTGAAGCAATTTCTTATGAAATTGATTCGTTGGTAGTCTATCTTTGACTCACAATTGATAGTGTCATAATTGAATAACATTTATCGGGTAAGGGATCCATGTTTATATCGCCAATATTTAAGGGTGAGGTTGTTGCAATGATCATTTACTTACATTAGTTATTTGCAAATTCCAACATCTCATAATTGGTTAGCTGATTCTATCGCTAATCAAGCATTAGACTGGCATATCATTCATTCATCACAATAAAATCAAGCATCAAAAAATCGAAACTGTATATATATATATATATTATATATATATATTATATATATCATAAAATATCTCAAGTGTACATAAGTGTGTCCAAAATAATATACAAAAATTGGGACTCAAATGCCCATAATCATGTCTAGTACATTTAATGCCCCAACTTAGGATGAGCAGCTAAGTATGCGACTACTACATTGGTCACACGCCTAAGAGTTTAAACCCAGTCTCATAGCATGCCAACCACATGACGCTACAAGTCTATAGGGATATCCTCTATAGCCTCCATTGGTACTCTGTGAGTTAGTCTCACCGAATGCCGCAGCACTATGTGTAGAAGTTGCTCTGTGTCCATAGTCGCATCTTTGGCTCCTGGGCCATGACGTCCATGCCATGGGAACCCATCTGGTCATATTGGCCCAATATCTAAAACATGATCATCATATTAGTCATTTGAATCCTATCAAAAATATTTTTCAAAACTCATTATTATTTTAAAAATCATATAAAAATCACAATTAAAAGCACTTGTTACCTATATCGCCCCATGTTGCGGTTGGTGGTAAAGCTAGATCAGGATCCCCTCAAAAGTCCAACCCAACATAGGGATAGTCGTCTACGGTGATGATCTGCTCCTCCCACCAGGAGAAGAAGTCATCGTTGAAAGCAGTTCATGGAACGTCCCCATCTCCTAGTCATTTCATCAAGTCAGCCCACTTGCCCATTCATGGATCTCGTTGGGTGCTGATCGAAATTGATACTCTAGGACAGATTGTTGAGACCCTCTCAAAGAAGAAAGAGCACAAATTAGTTCCATACCTAAAGTTTTTGGTCTGCACCTTCTTGATAGAAGTAAGCTGGCTCTTCAGGTTGGCGAGAAGAGGAGTACACCAATCAAATACAATGGTGAGAAAGTCTACCGCCAAGCTCATGGCTAGCCGTGAAGCCTAGTGTAAGGAAGCTGATCCGTTCACTCTAGCTATAGTGAACAGGATGATCCTCAGTGATAAACTCTCCACATGTTTGATGGGAATTTGACTTCCAACCTTTTCTAGATGCACCGAGCAATATATATGCATGTAGTCCTCGATAGAGAGACTGCCTTGTGATCTACCCGTGGAATGCACTACCTCTACCCTCCAGGAAAGGCCTGTGATGAAATAAATATCCTCGATCTCTATCTTGAGTGGCATTTGATCAATCATAAATGAGTCATCCTTGATGCTCCAGTAGTGAATGAGCATTTTGAGCAGGTGGGTGTTTGCTTTCATGTTTGGCATTTTAAATAATTTTAGCAAACTGCACCCTCTTAAGGCATCCAGGGCATTAGGATCGTTCATAACCTCATCATCCAATAAGGAATGATCTCTTTCTCTCCAAGTGACTGGAATCCTAAAGAAAAAACAAATTTGGACCACTAGATTTTTTTCTTGAAGTTTTCACGGCACATACACAAGTCAGTTTCATACACAGTCGCATCTAGGGCCTGCGTATACACAGGCTGCACATAGCAACTTGCGTATACAATGTGACAATTTTTTTTACAATAATTCAATGGTGAAACTCGAATTAAAAATTCTAAAACCAATCAAAATTGACTGCAAGATAGGTTTAAGGGTTACCTAGTGATTTTGGGAAGATTTGAATGGTCAAATTTGGCATATGGAAAAGTTTGCTCCTTTTGCTCCACTCCTTTGCTCTCAAATCAAACGGTGATAATGGTGAGTCCAAACACTATTTCATAATCTTTGAAAAAGGAAATTTTTTTCAAAACTTGATTTTGTTTTGTCTCATGTAACTTTTAACTTGGGAGCTTGAAGTGTCGAGAATGGTTTGGCTTTCAGGACATTTTGGATGCTTTTTCGATAGTTTCGAGACGGTTCTATGATTGCTGACCCGTCATTAAGTTATGGAAGCCATTTTTCTGTTGCATTATGCATAATAGCCTCCATTTGTCGATACACTTTCCATAGGGTCGATCCCATCATGTTATGGTTCGTAAACCATCTTCACTCATCGATTTTTAAATCATGACATGATGGTAAAGCCATCCTTTTCAAGGGCATCGTAGTTAACACCTCAATGACATTTGTTGCCCACGATAGCTCGATTTGAGTAGGCTCGGGAGTCCTCTGTAGTCCCGCCATGACTTATGTGATCAAGAGTCATTTCCCTTTGCTTCTTCACTTCATTCTGGCCTTATACCCTAGAGGCTCCTTTGTGTCGAGTTGTACTATTGGATTGCATTTTGACCATTTGCACCTTTTGGCCTTGACCCAGCTTCACTTGGACTCATGTTTAACCCAAATTTTGACCATGATGACTGCAAAATCAAACTTGCATTTCCTTGACTTCTGCAACTTGACACACCTCCACCCGTGAAAGGAACACACCGTTGAGTGTCTTTGGCCAGTTTTCACCTCCCTTCATTGAGCATAGGATTGTTCCAATCCCAGGAACTAGATCATTTGTTTCACCGACACTCGTTCTTTCCACTGTAATATAGAATTATTTTATTCTTTTTCAAGCTTAAGTAAAAAGACAAAAAAATTGTATATTCCAAAAAGAGTGGAAACGGGACAATATTTCCACTTATTTTTGGTAGCTAGAGTCAGTCGTTTCACCCTTGAACAAAGCATTCAAAACAAAGTCTCCTCCATTTGGGCAGGATTTAGTTTGACTTAGGTACGCCTTAACCTTGTTATTGAGTTAGTTCTCCCCCAATTGGTTATCTCTTCCAATCATATGGAGGGTTCGTTCATGCCTCCTTCATAACGAACTTATACAGAGTCATTATATGCTACCACATAGTCACATTGAGTCATGCTTTTGTTCAAGGGAAGTTAGCCTGAGTCGACCTCTCTACGGTGTCTCTTGACTCATTTTCCAGTTGGCCATCCCTGGTTGTTAGTGTCTTGTCTATTATCACATCAGTTATATTGTTCCTTTACTCATGCTGGTTTGAGAAGGTCTCCATTGATTTCTTGCTGGTGGGTCTTGTCCTTATCGATGACGACATTTTGCTCTAAGGACAGGCCTAGAGCCACACCCTAGCCCTATTTTCATTATTGATAGGTCACCTTGTGCTCAACATCGATCAATATCATGGGTCTTTGACTGAGTAGTTTCCCTTGTGTTCGACATTAGCTTACACTATTACACATTGCGATTTGTGCAGTACCTTGGTTTCCATTTGACCCTATTGGTGGATACCTCACCTCTGTGTCAACTTTCATTATTGGTTGGTTCAAAGGGTTTCTGTCGTGTGCTAGCCACATATTGTGTATGATGGAAACGTGCTTCGGTCTGGTTACTACATCTTTTTTCATTCGATTCCTTCCACGTTATTAGACTACGGGTTACACTCGCACTAGATTGATGGAGGATGTCTTAATGCCTTCCTTCTAGCATATGTTTCCCTATCGACTATGACTCATTGCTCTAGGGCAAAGATCTAGAGTCCATTTTGTAGTACCTTGGGGTTTACATTCATTAGTGGTAGATCCCTTACTATCGACAGTCGGAAACCATCATGGTCTCTTGATTGATAGATTTTTACAGGTGTTTGACTCTAGCTCATCTATTCACACTTGTTAGATTGTAGTGGGTACCTTGACACTCGTTATCAGTTTTGGTGAGTAGTCTCGCATTTGTTAACGGTATACAGCAATGACTGGTAATCAAACAATTTCTCACATGGTTGACTTCAAATAATTTATTCCCATGATGTAGAAATGTACCATGATAGTCGGTGAAGACGTCAGGTTGCATCAACATTCATTGGTTCACTTGATAGTTGCTCTTGTTGCTACTATTTGATACCACTCCCCCTTATATGTTGTAGTTATTCATGGCGACATTCTATATGCTAGCACCTGAGTTTCTAGTGTAGTACCATCTTACTCCATCATGTTCATTTGGTACTTTTGGGATCATTCTTTGATATCGGTGATCCACTTCCTCCTTTAGCATCATTGACATTCTTATATATGATATTCAGACATGTACTTGTTCAATCATGATCAAATGATCCATTATGTATTTTCCAGTCTCTTATACTTGTATACTTAGTGGATCTACTTGTACTTGATATGCGGACGTGCTTTAATTTCTCTGAGCATGGGTATGCCCACCTCAAACAGTGTTGCTTTTTTATCTCCTTTTGTGGCTTGGTAGGCTGAACTTTAGTGAAGTCCTTCTCAGTTTTTGATATGTTTCTTTTCCATGCCCTTACTTAATACATTTCGGCCATCATGTACCCTTTCTGAACTCATATATTAGGGGGAATTTGTTATAGCTCCAAATCTCACTCTTGATGTTTGTGATGCTGCACTCATGGCCTAGGGCAACCCTTCCTTCCAAACTTGGTCTAAATACTTAAAAACAGTGTTTTATTCCCTATACGCAACATTGCCCTGAGCTAAACACGTGTGTACGTGGGTCTGTATATACCCAACCCACGTATATGTCTTAAAACACTTAAAAAAATTAAATCTCCTTAATTCTGGGTGGAAATCACAATTTTTACCTGTTGATTACCTATTAGTGCCTGTGGCCCAACTGTTCCCAATGAATCCCCAACTAAAAGGCTTCAATGGGAGAAGTACAAAAAGGCTTCAATGGGAAGGCCTAAGAGAAGAGAAGAGAGAGAAAAATCACTCTGCGGGGCTTTTTCTGACCAGATCTGAAGATCCTTGTACTTCCAGCACTTCCCCTATTATAGGAAACCCTTATTTCCTTGAGTTAAGATGTCTTTCCATTAGTTGAGATATATTGGAGTGAGTCATGGAAGGAGATTGTTGAAGGCTTGAGATTGGACAAATCTGGAGAACGGTTCCGATTGGAGCCTATGAAAGGAAGAATTAGGTGAAATCATTCCTTTCTGTACTTTAGTTATCTATAATAAAAGAAACACTTGTCTTCTTCTTGATATTAACCTTCTTCATGCTTGTGATATCAATGTTATGATTTACATATGAATGGTTGTTTCAATTGTATAGCTAACTACTTTTCAATATGCTATGAAGTTGATTTCCTTAAGATGCTTGGTCCATATACTATTGTGCTTTCTTGAATTGATTGTTTTGTAGGTTAAAGGATCGAAAGGAACTCCAAGAGGGTTTGGACCCTGACTGGATCTTCCCAAACGAAGGAACCCCAGGTGAACCTCTCTTCGTGTAGTTTGTTTATATTAGCATCATGGTTGTGTGGAATTCTTGTTTTTCTTTGTAGATAACCCTTAATCTGCTATGGTATCAACCCAAGATCCTAAGGGAATTTATCCCTAAACACTCGCATATTTGAAAACTAGCGCTTGTTTTTTAAAATCCCTTATTGGCAAAACTTATCGAGGTATTTCAAGTTGCGTAACATGTCCTCTTTTAAAAAGTTGGAAATTAAACATTCTTTGATTGTGTTTTCTAAAGTATAAGCCTAAAAAATGATAAAAGCCCTCTTTTATGAATAAAATAACAAAAAAATCGACCCGAAAAAACTGCCACGAAGCATATCATAGATTCCCATATCAACATTTTTAAAGCGATGCTCATGTCATTGATCTCCAAATCTCTGATCGTCAATATTCGATATTTCACATTTGACGATCCTCTGATATCGTCTGACTTCTGATCCCCCCAGCAAGTGACATGACGGAATGTATGCCATAGGGTTGCAATCCGAAATGATAGTGGTCTTTTAGAGTAGGATATAGTGGCAAAATCTCTGAACAGCTTGAACAGTAGCCAAAGCTAAATTTTCGACATAAGAGTACTTAAGTTTGTCTCATTGATATTGCGACTTAAATAAAGATTGGATGTTCAGTTCCGTCTTGTTATTCAACTAAATCCATAACAATGGTTGTATCTATAGCGACGAGATACACGAAATAGTCATTTCGATAATTAGGGGCATACATTAATGATGCTTGAATCAGAGTATCTTTGAGACCATCAAAGGAAGATTGTGCAACTTGGTCATGTAGGTTTTAACCCCGTACAGAAATTACCTGCATACGAATTCTAAATCACAATAAAAATGCGAGAGCATAACCCATAAAACACATATACACAGAGATTTCCCACTAGATCTCAAAACCGAGACTACCAGCTTGATTTTTCATTATATTCCTTTCAATGTTACAATACATATTTATACATGCCGAAGCATCCAATACCATGGACCGAAAACCATCGCATCCAATACTATGGACCGAAAAACCATAGGTAGGTTTGCCCAACCTAATATAGGGTCCAAAAAAAAAAATTTCGGGGCGCTACCCCGAACCCCGTAGAGGGGGGCTCCACCCCCTCAAACCCCCCGGACAGGGGGGGCTGCCACCCCCCCTATGACCCCCCCGCTGCGCAATCGGCGCGGCGAAGGGGGGGTTCCACCCCCCCTCTAACCCCCCAGTTCACTACGTGGGTTAGTCGTGGAAAGAATATAACACAACCCAACAGGTCATAATGGAAGGGAATCCCCTTTTCCAAAAGACGAGTAAATCCAGTAGCCATTTCAACATAGTTGGAAATGAACCTCCAGTTAGAGTCGGTCTCGTTAGCCCTCCGTCAAAGATCAAAACTCTTTCTACATTTCATTTTTAGGAGTCTCGCTCCATTCACTCAGCTGCATTCCACTAGGGGCATGCCATAATCTGATGGAAAGGTCTTGTCATTCATTTCCCCTCATGTCTGACACCTGTTGGCTTAGGTCTTTTGTCAAAGTTCACTAAAGTCCATGACAGTTAATGTTTAATCTTTTAATGGACAAGAGTCATTTTCAGTCATTAGGTCTAGGGATTAGTAAATTTGGTCTTCAACTATGTCCAATAGATCCATGCAGGCTAGAGGGAGGCCCTTACAAAGTTGTGATTCAAATATTTTCATCGTCATGTTGACAGATTACGACCGTTCTTCAAAACTCTGTTTTGAAGAAAAGTCAAACAGTGTGTCATTTTGATAATTTTCAAAAACGTTTCTAGTTGATCAATTCAGGCGCAATCATGGTTTCCTTGGCCAAATGCCATGTCAACAACCCCTGCAAAAGGTTCCAAAAAATTTCATCATTTTAGCTAAAAATTCAAAGGGAAAAGTGAAACACAGAGTTGTATTAAATCAGGGAAAAGTGTCAAAACAAAACATTAGCAAAGTGGGTTTTGAAGAAACAAAAATCAAACCTATGACTCCAAATTCCTTTATATAGAATTTCCACAAGAAACATTCATTTTGCATACCAAGGTAGAGAGAAACATTGCAAAGTGAGTGTGAGAAATATAACACACATTTTGGGTGAGTTTGGAGGAGTTGTCAAGGGCATGGTGCACAGACAAAGGAGCACAATGCACATAGAGAGCGCGGCGCACAGGGTGCTACTCCACAATGTTAATTTAACATGGGCGCGGCGCACACACAGAGCGTGGTGCACACCCACAAAGGCCCGAATTTGTGCCAAATTTGCAACAAACTGCCTTGAAACCCTTCCAATTGATAGGTAGGGTCTATATCTCGGTTGCTCATATAATTCTGTGAATGTGATGATGGTTTATGGCCGTGTATGGCTGCAATAAAAAACTCCTAAACCCTACCACTTGAAATCATTAAAACCATTGTTGCTAGGGTTGCAAACTTATTGTGTTGATGCCAAGGGTCCTCTTTCACCTCTCATTTTTCCCCTTCTTTCCATTGTTCCCTTCCCCCCTATCCCATTTTTCCCTATTTTCCCTACCCTAAAACAGTACTAAAGCCCTATTCCCTATCCCCTCCACTCATTTGTCAAGTATGAAACCCCAAAACCCTACCTTATAAAAATCGCCAAACCCTCCTACATGTCCCTATACAAAATTTCTCCCCATAACCCCTAATCCCATCATATTATTCCCATTCCTAACACTCCCTTTTGCATTGTTCCCCTTGCTGGGAGGGATCATATCAACACATAGTTTCATATCATCATCAAAGGGTAGTTCGAGAAAAATCCACATACAATAGTCATGGCATTTGAGCACTCATCGGAATATGAAATGGAGACCCAAAGTGATTCATCCCCAGAAGAATAGGCTGCCCAGAGACATCATAAAAGTGTCAAACATGTTAGGGATGAGCCAACCACCATCATAGAATTGCAGGCCTGCCCTCTTGCTATGTCATGTTTCCAGCATCTATCATGTTTTGTCTTTTGCCAAAAGGTGGCTAGTGTTCGAGTTCATCATGAGTTGGCCCGTCTTTTTGTGCTTCACCTACATGGAGATCACTCTATCTTAGCCGGGGTCACCTTCACACTGACACCTGAAATTGTCTCATTAGCCACCGGCATACCGAACGTTGGAGAACAATGGCACAAGAAACAGAAGGTTGATCGGCAACATTATGAGCCTTACATTAAGGCCAGTTTCTTGAGGTAGCTCCAAAGAGTCTTTCCATTCCGGTATTCGAAAGATGAATATGCTCCACTCTGAAGTTGATCGTGAAGTATTTCAGCTGTGAGGGGAGGTTCTCTCGTCTATATGCCTATCACATCAGGTTGCTCATGCACTTTACTAGGGTACAGATGATGAACATCCCATATTTCATTTGTAGGAACATAGAGAGGATGAACACCTTCATGTAGCACAAGATCCCTCAGCAACAACTTAACAGTGTTTATCATTTTGCTCTTATTAAGATTTTGGTGGTTCATCAGCTGGGATTATAGGGCATTACGTGGGATGACTTCATCTCCTGTGACCTCTTCAGCACTTCACACGTATTATCAGAGGTTGAACATGAGATAGGTTGTCCTTCTCATCAGTATGAGAACCATGACACCACTACTATGCTAGTATTTATCACCTACAAAAGAGGCAATAAACATTTGTTTGCAGCAGCAAAGCGAGTGTTGTCTCCACTAAGGGTGGAAGGGGCCTCGCTTCTGACATCGAAAACACAGGTACAGGACAGGGGTAAGAAGCCCATGCATGATGAGGGGCCATCAGGTGAACGAGAGGCCGACTTCATCCTCATTCATGATGATGATACAAAAGTGGAGAGTGCCAAACTTAGGAGGACCATCCAGGAGTAGCAAACGGAGATCGAAGACTTGTCACTCAATTTGGAGAGGGTTAAGTGGATTATCAGGTATTTGGAGCAGAGGAACAAACAGCTCGAAGACCAGCATGAGATCATGGAGCTGCAAAACATCCGCGAGAATCGCCAAGCTGCACAACATAGGAGGATTGAGCTCACTCCATTAGAGCAAGAGATTAACAATGACCGAGATTCTTGGCTTGAGCGTATCAACATCCACCTAGAGAGACTGCTAGAGAAGGCCAACAAGGAAAAAATCATATTGAGGTGGATGGTTTATCACTATAGGGCATGGAACATGAGTTCAAAGGCTCGGATAAGGATTTTGAAGGCGAAATTGAGGAGAGCGACACAAAGACAAAAGAGACAAAAAGAGCAAGATCGGCTTTGAATCTTGGCTGAAGCCTCTGTGGTCCAGCATAGCATTCATAGGGAACCTCCAGCCCAAATTTCAAAAAATTTGGGGCAATTTTGGTCACATGACAAATTTTTGGGCAAAACACAGGGTTTTTCTCCCTGTGCACCGTGCCACTGCTAGGGCGCTTAGGATTGGGAGCTCCAAATCAGAAATGGTTTACATTTGTGGATTCAACATGAAAAATAATGACTACTGTGCATGGCCAAGAAGTTTGGGCAAGTTTTGAGTCCCCAGGAGGTCAAAAACACTCAACAAATGACCTCTCTACCCCTATTTTGACACACAGGAAGCAGCCTTCGGAGATTGAAGTTTTGGAGGGGCCAATGAGCACCAAATTCAGAAATTCCACTTGGGTTGGAAAGTAGACAGGTAAGGATTTCCAACAAGCAAACTTGGGAAAAATTTGGACTCTAGAAGATACCTCAAAATTGCCTCGAAAGTGGTGCTCCGCATATAGTTTTGGACACAGCGCACAGGGACCAAAAGGCCAAAGTCACTTCTGCTCCGCGACATTTCGATTCGCGAATTTCTCCAAGTGGGCCCGCTCATTTACAATATAGTTTTCTCGGCAACTAAGGAAAAGTTTAAAGAGTATTTTCACTAAAGGTTGGCTTCTATCGAAGTGGCAAAGGAAGGCGAGTAGTCACCCAAGCCATTCGTCATTTTTGTAATGCTGCACCTCTCACTAATGGTTGGCTTTCCATTTCCATTTTGTAATGATTTAAAAAACTCCCCAACTGTGGGTCATTCTATTTCCCAGTGGCATAGTCTATTTATTGTATGAAAAACCATTTGGAAAGGGTTGGTTGTAATATCTAGGAGACTGTGGGAGAGAAACTCAGTTCTTCATTGTATATTTTGACACTGAATTAATGAAAGGTAGTAACTCTGGTTCATGAGATTCATGTGGTGCGAGTGTAGAAAACGTGTTCCCTTTATGTTTCATATGTATTTCATTATGTTTCACAGTTCATTCATATTCATTTCCAGTGAGATTTTCTAAGTAAGATAAGGTAGAATTCATGTTTATTGCTCTGCCCATGGGAAAGTTTCACGTTATGTGTTCTTCTTCTGTTGAAAAGGATTCTTGTGTTCATGCCCTTTTCACCCTTCTAAACAATCTTTCCATTTCGAATGATTTCAAATTTAATTTCTAGACTTTCCGCCTGTCTTGCCTCACAAAGTAATTTGTGCCTTTGTGTTAAATTCTCTGCTCATATTGTTTGGTGGTCCCATACATCCCAGAAACTCAGTCATTTATCAAAATTTGCCTCTTATTTCCATATTTATTTACCTAGCTTAAAATCAATATTTCACTGTAAGTCATCTCAGACCATATAGTTTATTTATTCACTGAGCGTGACTCGAAGAGAGCCCTCTCCTGTTCTGGTAGGGCTAGCTACCAGACTGATCATGGTTTGTGGTTATCCTGAATTTTGCCTCCCTTCAGCCTAAGGCAGATTTAGGTGCTAACATAATGGCGACTCCACTGGGGAACGAAATTACTCCCCTTACTTCTTGATAATTCTAAGCTTCCGGATGATAAGTTTAGGATTTGATAGGCTGAGTAAGTTGGTTGTATCCTTTGATTTTTCTTAATAGCACATTGGCTTCTAGAAGATATACTAGAGCTAATCCAGATCCAGATCCTCCGCAC
>APFE031656113.1:0-31095 GCA_000404065.3 Pinus taeda
CTGAATGAATTGAAGGATAAGTTGGTGTCTGCTCCAATTCTGAGAGGCCCAAACTGGGCCCTACCTTTCCACATCCAACTGATGCCTCGAACAAAGCCATAGGGGTAGCCTTAGGACAAGTTGAAGAAAAAATTCCATATGCTATATACTTTGTCAGCAAAAACTTATCCAAGGTGAAAATGAATTATACGGTAACTGAGAAAGAGTTCCTGGCCGTGGTCCATTCCCTAAACAAGTTCTGACACTACATCACTGGCTATAAAACATTTGTACATACTGACCATGCTACAATTAGATATTTAATGAATAAGCCTGATGTGAATGCTCGTATTATTAGATGGTTACTTTTGTTGCAGCAGTTTGATTTGACTATCGTTGACAAACCAGGTAAAGAAAATGGTGTTGCTGACTTCTTGTTTAGATTGGATTTGCCTGCAGGTGAAGAAGGAACAGTGGATGGCCAGATGCCAGATGAGCATCTGTTTTCTATCTCAGTACTCTCCCCGTGGTTTGCTGATATAGCAAACTATCTGGTCTCAGCGCAGTTCCCTCTGCATCTATCCTCAAAAGAGAAGAGCAGAATCGTGAGGAAGAGTGCCTCATTCACTTGGATCGGGGGCAACTTGTTCAAACTTGGCCTTGATCAGATCTTAAGGCGTTGTCTAAGGGAGGAGGAAGTCTTTGACATCCTCCTAACCTGTCACGATGGGCCTTGTGGAGGAAATTTTGCAGCCAAGAGGACTGCCTTCAAAATTCTACAGGTAGGCTACTATTGGCCCACTCTTCATCAAGATGTCAGAAGATATATCAGCCATGTGACCAATGCAAAGGATGGGGAAACCGACCCAAGGGACGAAATGCCCTCTCCAACTCAAGTCACTATTGACCATTTGAGAAGTGGGGTATGGATTTGTGGGTCCTATCAACCCTCCTTCAAGGCAAAAGTCTTACATCATTGTGTGCACAGACTATCTGACAAAGTGGGCAGAAACCACGACAATCAAAGCAGAAACAGAAGAAAAGGTGGTTGAGTTTTTAAGAGAAAACATTTTCTACAAATTTGGCTACCCAAGAGAGTTAGTCACTGATCAAGGAAGCCAGTTCACCTCCAACTTGATTGAAAACTTGCTTGCTCATCACAAGATCAAGCATAGGACTTCCACCCCATATCATCCTCAAGAAAATGGGCAAGTGGAAGTCACCAATAGAGCATTAGAAGGCATTTTGACTAAGGTGGTGAGCAGCAGCAGAAAGGATTGGGCATATCTCCTGGTTGAGGCCACTTGGGCTTACAACACCACTTGGAAGACCACAACCAGTTTCACACCCTATGAGCTGGTCTATGGGAAGAGAGCTTTGTTGTCAATCGAGTTTGCATACAACACATTGAGGATGGAAGCTCAGCTGGACCTAGATCTCAGCCATGCTCAACAAGAAAGGTTAATGCAGCTGAATGGGTTAGATGAACACCGAATGCAGGCACTCCTCCAATTAGAAGTGACTCAACTTCAGAGGAAGGTATGGCATGACCGGCACCTCAATGACAAACAATTCTAGCCAGGAGATTGGGCACTGCTGTATGATTCCAGACATAAGGATTTCAAAGGAAAGCTGAGGACAAGATGGCTAGGACCATATGCAATGGAAAAGTGTAATGACAATGGTTCTATCCTTATCCAGACTATTGATGAAGAAGCCATCCCCATGCTCGTTAATGGGCATTGACTAAAGATCTACAGGAAACCTCTTTCGAGGCAAGAGTTCATCAAAACTGTGGAAAAATCAGTGTTGGTCATAGAGAAGGGTTCTGCCTCTGTTTTGGGCACACCTTGAGCATCATTATGTATCAAAAAAAATAAAAAAAAATAAAGAAGAATGCAATAAAAAAAAAATATCCTTGGGTGAAAACCTTTTTGAGGCGCCCAAGGCAGATGGTAGGGGTGAAAACCTCATTGAGGTACTCCTGCTGTCTCTCTGAAAAAAGAATTGGAATAAAAAGATCCTTGGGTGAAAACCTCTCTGAGGCACCCAAGGCAGATAGTAGGGGTGAAAACCTCATTGAGGCGCTCCTATTGTCTCTTAAAAAAAAAAAAAAAAGAAGAAGAAGAAGAAAAAGGAAGAAATAGAGGAAAAACAAACAAGCTTAATCTCTGGAAAGTGTTGCAGGTTGCAGGAACACAGTGCAAAAAGGAGGCCTCTCAACTCAAGGACAAGGGTCCCTACCAAGCTACCAGGCAACCTCACATCCACTCCCTCCATGAGCACTCATTTTTTCCAAGGTTTGGACACAATCTGGTCATGGTTTAGCCTGCTACAGAAAGCTACAGGACGTTTTACAGGAAGTTCTGTATTTCTACAGGAAACATCTTGTAGAGCTTTTGGGCGGGCCAGAATCGATTATGGAGAAGGATTTGAAGCTTGAAGCCCATTGAGGAGGCATGCAACCACTCTTTTCTTCCATCCTCCACTTGTTTCACCTCCTTTCACCACCATTGCTTCCATCTGGTCGAATATACCTGCACATGCATACCAGAGCCCTGCTTTTTCAGATAAAAATTTGTTTTTTTTTTCAAATAAAAAATAAGGCATTCTGAGGTTCGCACACTTCACCTGTCAAGGCGACCTCAAGACCCTTCACCTGTGAACGTGACTCCATTTATTTCAGCATGCACCCCAGAAGGAGAAACGACTACAGGATGTCCTACAGGAATCCTGTAGCAGCTGATCCAGTTGGAGCACATACCATGAAGACACCAACAGCTCACGAAACCGGTGCATGTAGCATTCACCACCAGGGAAATGGGTCTCAAAGTCTCGTAGCCAGCAGCGGCCAATGAAGAGGAGCTCCAGCACCTGTGCATGATGCAGCAGCAAGCAGATCCAACATTCCTCGTCCCGAAACCTGAAAAGACCATGTCCATAGCCGCACAGGTAAGTGCCTAACCTTATTTCGTTAAATTACATAAGCTTTACTCTAAATGTGCATGACTGTGAGAATGGACGGATTGAACAAGTCTGGTTTCCATTCAACTGGCCACCATAGCCAGTCAGGCGGCCTCGCAGGATTTGAATGGGCTTGGTTATGTCAAAAAGTTGGGTAATTGACACGAGGGAAGTGTCCAGTCGGGGAGAAGTGGCGGCATGACATGAATGGTGGCGGTGAATGCAGAGGGAAGAATTCAGCGGTCAGGGACACGCTGGGGAATGATAGCCATGATGTCGGCCAACAGATCGGCAGAGACAACTCACCCCCATGCCATGAATTCCACAGCATTTCAAAATCGGCCGGTTGAATAACTTATGATGCACTGTAATCATTTATGCTCACAACCATTTTGCAGCCGAGTACGTGTCCTCCTCCTCTGCAAGTTGTCAGCCCGAGTTCTCGGTCTGTTCAAATGTCCTACTATCGCTCAGACTAGTCCTGCACCACCGTAACATCCTCCAGAAGCCGAGAATGATTTCTACAGGAAGCTGTGCTACAGGAAACCCAACATACGAAGCAACGCGGACTGTTCACGTCGAGGGTGGAAATTTTCAGTGAGGTAGGCCTGAACATAACTTTCCCATGCAAATAATTCCAAAGGTGGTGAATTTGATGTATTGAGGGGGGTAGGGAAGTGTGAATGCAAGTCTGTCTGTGAAGTCAAACGCCATTTTCTTATCGCTGCCTGAAATTGTCTTCGTGGTCTGCATGCGAGATTTCCTCCATGATTGAATTAAAATCCCTCCTGTAGAAATTGAGACATTGTCAAGGCATCGGTAAAAATTGTAAATTTTATATGACTGTGTGTATAATGGAGACGTAGCTCTGTGCTTCGTGTAGAAAAATACCGAATTCCTCCTTCTGTATACGAGCAGGCAAGTTCAACACAGGGTAATTGACACAAAGATATTTTTTTTACGCTCTGAGAAGGAAATACACCCAGAATTCCCTGTCTACTTAGAAGCACGAACAAACACAGACTTTTTACCATGCCCAGAGGGTTCATTAGAAAAGAACCTTTAGACTCCAAGAAATTACGGGAAACCCCTGAGGTGGTGGACTTGTTTTCCTGTGCACACTGGACGTCATTTTGTGACAAGCTTCAAGGTCACGATGACGAAATTGTAGAAGAATTCCTCAGGTCCCTGAAGCTGAAGTCAAAAACATTGGCCGTTGTCAACTTCAGAGGATTGACCCTCAGACTCACCCCACAGCTCATCAGCAGAGTAACTGATCTAGCAATGGGGGTACCCTAGGATAAGGAGGAGAGAAAGTTGGGTCAGAAAGCTAAAAAATGGTTCTTCTTGCTAGAGGAGAAATTTTCAGAAGACAAGAATGGAGTTCGAAGAACTAGCCTACAACCCTTCTGGAGTGAAGTCAGGCTCCAAATTATGAAGTATATTACGTGTGAGGGGCGATTTAGCATCGTGTATGGCTATCATTTCCGGTTGCTCATAGAACTCAGGCACCAAATGGACCTACCCTCGGAACAAAAATTGAGCATTCCTTACTTCCTCCTGCAGTCCATGATTGAGTGTGCCACCAAATTGAGAGAGGGGACACCAGACCAGCTAGCCCATCATGGGCTTATCAAGCTCCTCGTGGAAGATGCACTCCACACTTTCACTGTCCCTCTCTCCTGGGAAATTTTTCGGAATATGTCGAAGGATGATGACATCCGAGTTTTGGCCGAGGAGCTCACTTCCTCCAGCAGTGAGGAGAAAGAGCATACTCAGGTAGAGAAGAAGGTTAAAGGAAAAGAAAACCCGGGAAAAACACCGAAGAAAGAATAGAAAGGAACACAAGAAAAGGGGCAAGCTACCAAAACAGGGGATGGTAAAATTGCACCAACACCCAGGGAGAAAAGACTATAGAGCAGGGTAGAAAGGACTGAGAAAGTCCAAGTCAGTAAGGGCACCCCTAAGGCAACCTTAGCCAAGTTAAAGGAAAAAGTCCCCTCAGCCAAGCAGGTTAAAACAGTGCCCTCGGCTTCTGCAGGAAAACAACAGACTATTTCTACAGGAAATTTAAAAACGGCTTCTACAGGAAGCCAGAAAACAACCGCTACAGGACTTTCTACAGGTAGTCCGAAAGAAGGACATCAGAAGGAGAAGTCAGCCAAAATTCTAGCTAGGGAGGCAGCAGCTGTGCTGGCCACCCTAAGTACCTCTCCCAAGCCAAAAGAGTAATGAAAGAGGGAGACACCTCTGTATTTTAAAGCGAGAAGGAGTGTGAGGATTAAGATTGGCAGACCCCAGCCTCCATCAAAGGAGCCAATCACAATTGTGGATACCCCTACCACACCAAAGGATAGGTCCCCTTCCAGGGCATCCATTACTTATGAGCGGGGGAGCCCGAAGACATCCTCATGGAGGGAAAGGATGGAGAAACTGAACTCAGAAGCCTCCCTACAGGATGCCGAGGCTATTCTACAAGAAACTTTGGCTCGGCTGAAAGAAACTGAGCAGATGGAGGAAAGAGCAGCCAAGTTACCACAAGAGGAGGAGAAGACTGATGTCATCATGGAACCAAGCCCCCAGCCCAGCCTGGGCTCTTATTATAACTTTTTGGAGGCCGGCAAAATTATTCATCAAAAGTTCACAGTGCCACTGTTTCTAGCACTATAGGAAGAAAGAGTACAAACCCACACTTGGATGAGGATCGCTAAATCCAAGGGGGTAGCAGATATAGGGCCTCTAGAGGAAAGGCTCAAGGAAACACAACAGGAGTTGGCAAGAGTAAGGCATGTGGAAAGCTCCCAACATGCCAAGTTAAGAGAAGAGAATGAGCTGCTTAGACAACAGCTACAGGGACAGAGAAAAGGAGAGGACACAACAACCAAGGACCCCTCAGCAGAACCTCAAGAAAAAGAAGGGATGCAAGTTGATCTTGAGGAACCTAACCGACACCTACAAGAAAGGGAATTCCAGGCAGGAATAGAGATACAATCCCTAAAACAGCAGATGTAAGAAAAGGAGGCACAACTGGGTTGCATGGCCAGTTGGGCAATGGAAGCTCTGTAATGTAGGCAGCCAGCCAAATCCTATGGCTTGTACCTAAGGGATCAGTGGCTGCAGTTCCAAATCAACACATTGGCACAGAGGGGTATCTCCCACATCCAAAACCCCCAGAAATTCATGGATTTATGTAACACCAATTCATCGGAAGATAAGGCTAAGCTTTCAGAGTTTTACCTCCATAATTTGGCCCTTCCAAACATCACCTCGTGGGACCCCAACACAGCAGTAGGGGACATGCAGTTGATGGCAATGACCTCATGGTTAAACTACAAAGAAAAGAGAGCGACTGAGGTCAGGAATGTCATGGACCGAGAACTACATGAACCACTGCTGATTAGAGCAGAGCCAGGGGACCCCACAACATTGATATCCACTCACCAGCACCTAGCAACCAACTCTCAGGCTTTATTAGAGTACATGGATCACCAGGCCCAGGCCATAGCACACTTCGAGGATATGGAGCGATTACTAGGGGACAATTGTGTTCATTCTTGCACCCGTAGGTGGAACACATTGTTCCACAGCCTCAAAATTCGGGAATATCACACTCCAACTCGAATGAGGGAGGCCTTGGCACGAGTGCCTCTCTACAAGAAGTCTATGCAGAACCTCTAGGCCAGTTGGATAGGCATCAAGCTAAGTCCACTTTTGCTTTTGGGATTGTTAGAGGGAGGCACAGAAGAGGAAGAGCATAAGCAGTGGGAAGAGGTGGAAAGGAAGGCCAGATTCCATGACAATGAGGAGGACACTACTTCAAAAGCCTGGGATGTGAGGGTGGCGATTAAAGCAATGAAAGATGAGGAGATGGACTAGTTGCTCAGAGGATGAGCAACCCTTTTAGCAAAGGGGTGATGATGAGCCCCAAAATTGGTAACTTGTTGGGCTCATTTGGCCTAATTATCCTTGTTTAGTCCTTGTTCAATCCTTCATTTTCCATAGCTTATGCATTATTTTCAGTACGTTTATGTCATTTGTACGAATATGGGTAGTCACTCTTCCTAGGTGGCTAACACATGCTCATTTCAGGTTTTTTGACACATGTTGGAGCCAAGTCGAGCAATCATGGGCTAGAAGACAGCCAAGCCTGAGGTGAGGATTTGTAGGGGGGTTGTCTATGGCATTAAATAACCCTTCCTCGGGATCTTCACCCCCAACTCCGAGCTCCAAAGGCCACCAAAATCGAATCTAGAAGGCAGCCAAGCAGATTTTGGAAGGGACTGTCTAACTCACAGTTTGGACAGCCGAGTTCCACAGATTGAGGAGGCCAGCTAGGGCCCTCGTGATGTATAAATGTTGAGGCCTCAGCCTTCGTAAGGGACTTTTTGAAACCATTGCATATTTTGCACCATAGTGCTGTTAGCTTTACTTTGTTCTCTTGTAGCCATTTTTGGCATAACTCTTATGATTATTTTCTGATAATGAGAAGCAGTCCAATTTTATATCAACTTTGAGTTTTCTATAGGAGCCATATTTCTCAGGGTTGGGCCCAACCTGAGAGCCTAGGGCCTCCTTTCTGTACTGTTACTTTTCCTTTATGCATCACTGTTTCCCTTTATGCATTTGAAACATATTTCTGTTAGGCAGATTTAGTTGTGTTGCTAGAATAGATCACTATTTATGAATAGAATTACTTCAGGTGTTTTGGTACGATAATCACAGAAAAAGTTCCAAAGAAAAGGGACAACCACACTCTCGGTTTCACCTCATCCCTATTGGATCAGGGGCTAGAATTGAAGAAACCGTGTTGCCCCAACAAAAACACTAGTTTGCTTGACCATGCAATCCTTAATGCATTGTTTTCCTTTGCAGATGTTAGTTATGGGTTTAGATCTCTGAAATGTTTCTTTGCATAGTTGATGTACATGGTTTTCTTTCCAATAAAGCTATTGTTCATTCATGTTATTGATAGTTAGACTAGATTATCTAGGACTTTGATCATTTGCAATACTTTATTGATTCGGTTGAATGTACACCATGCAGGGCATCTCCACCACTCTTTCATCCACCTAAATGTCATCTAAGCCACCTGTTCCATCTCCTAGCTGGGTTCCTCGTCTCCCATCTGTCATTTTTCCACGTAACCCTACCTACTTGCTCAATCATTGCCTTAGCCTTCTTCAAGCCAAGTCAGCCTTCTACACCTTCTCACCACTCCACCCACTAGTTACTGGGTCACTCCAGGCCCCTATCCTACCTCCTTATCCATCCATGCATCTTCCCTCACTCACCCATCCTCTAAAATCCACTTTTCAAACATCCTTAGAAGCTCACAAATGAGGTTTCTTGATAGCCAAACTTTGAGAAACTCTCTAGAAGGGTGTTGGGGACTCCTTAGATCCTCTCTGAACCTTCCCAACCTTTTCCAAGCATTCCTCCTCCTTGATCCACCCCTGCACAGTAAAGAACAATGAAAGCATATGCATGATAAAACTGACAACTTAATCAAAATTACAAAAAGGTGTTTTCTTAGGACAGAGGTAGTCTAGACACATGTATTTTACCTTCATAGATGTAATGGCATCTCTTTCAGTAGTTTGTATGCTCATCCTTGCATCAGTAAGACTAGCTGGTAGAATTAGGGTTTGCGCTCTTCTCCAGATTTTCAATCTCTTTTCACAAATAGATTAGCTTTCTTCGAGTTAGCTTTCATCCATCAATTACCAAGCTTCTTCTAAGAGATCATGGAAGTTGGCTTAAGCTCCTAGCGGACTTGTGCCAGCTGACCAAGTGACAGCTGCGACAAGAGCTAGTACTTGTGCATACAACACCGTCACTTCCAAGTTTGTTACGAATGACCGGGTTGATAAAAGTAAAGAAGGGAGTCCCAGGAGTTGCAGCATTATTGCTACAATACTGGAGCCCACCAATGTGAAATATTCATTTTTCATTATATGAAAAGAAGAACATCATTCTAGTTTACTTAAGCGAAAATATTACATTAGTAGCATCATTGAGAAGCTAGAATTACATCATGATAAGCATTGGAAATGAAATGATGCTTCTTATTTTGTTATAGGAAGATTAAGTGCATTTAGGATATGTATCAATGAAAGTTTTCATTCTTTGATTGTTGCATTGTTTGTGTGCTCTCTATCCCTCGAGTAGTGTTAACTTTCATCGAAGACAAAGGTCTCTTTTCTCATATAGTTGCATGTAAGAATTTTGTCACATGACAATGGTAGGGCCTTGTAATTGAAACCTAATTCAAGATCAACCATTAAAATTTATTGAATTGACCTAAGGAAGCATTGAAACTTAACAATCATATCTAGAAGGTCTAGGCTAGAGATGTGTTCCGACGTCTTTAAACCTAGCAGCTGTCGTTAGATTTGGCATTAGACAGCGCTAGTATGGATTTGTGCTCCCCGTACCATCGAGTATATAACGAGAGACCCCTTTAGGCTATAATCATTTATCCATAGGAAGTCGAGTTGGCCGCCTTGCAAATGTGATACACCAAACACAACATTCAGAGAGATTGCCTACCCATACTTTTCAGTTCGCCGGGAGGTATTCTGCAGTTCACAGTTGCTTGGTAATCCTTTTTACCTAGATCATCTCGAGCAGTCATTTGGTCTTTGTGACTAATTAAAATTAAAATATCATTCGATCACTTGTCCTTTCATGCTTTTTAATTCCGAAAGCCACTACAGTCACCTTTTGTCCTTTTCTTGACTCTTAAAATATGAAAAGACAGTTTTGATTCAGTGTCTTAAAATTAACTACCCACGAAATATTCCTGGTAAAAGTTATCTTCCTTAGTAATTCTTTAGGATCGATTCCAATGGCAACATTTATAGAGTCCACCAGTCAAGGTTTCCCCTCAGATGGGAATCCTGGTCATTTTCCTTCTTTTGAAAATGTTGGTGCTCCTTATATGGCAACATTGTCCCCTCCTGGGTTAACCATTAGTCTACCTGTCTAGTTGTTTTCGACCTCGTTGGTCCCGAGCATCTCAAATTTGTCCAAATGTCTCCTTCATTCGAATCATGTCATGATGATTCTAAGGGTGACCCCCCATTTCTTCCCCCATTTCTTCACCCTTCTCTTGTAGTTCACTTGGTGAAAGTTTGAAATACAGTAACCAGGAGGCTAAGAAGAAGAAGAAGAAGATGAAGAAGAAGAAGAAGTTAGATAAGCGATAGGCCAATCATGCAGTTATTACTCCAAATGCACCTCATGTAGACAAACCTTCTGATCCTCCACGAAAGGTTAGATTCCCTTGCAAGCTGTGTAAGGGTGATCATCTCCTTCGAGACTATCCTAGCATTCCCAGAGTCGTAGAGGTATGGTCTCAAGACCTGAACCGACCATCCCCGTCGACCTTTGGAGATCATGTCGATGCTACGCCTTCAGCTAATCATGGTAAGAAGAAGGGAAAGATTATATTCCCCTGTAGGTTATGTGAAGGAGAGCATCTTCTTCACCTTTTCCCTCTTATGGATAAAGCTTCCAAAGTTTTGGAAAACCTTACAACTCCTCGACCCCAACTTCCTACTAGTTATCAGAGGCTTTCTTCTAACCCTCTCCTAGTTGGTAAAGAGATTGACTTGGATTCACATCTTGCCCATCCTACTCTTCCTGAGCATGACTCTCTATTGTCTATTCCCAACCAACCATTGGTCGAAAAGAGTGTCGACTTGGTTCCATCACCAGTTGCTTACCCTGTTCTGGAATAGAGTGGTGATTATATTGCTCATGTTCTTCTCATCTCCTCAGATTATCATGAATTGAAGAGTGATCCTCTCATCTCGGTTATTCAGGGGAGTCCTTCTCCTTCTCCTACAGAGTATGGGGGAAATCATATGATGCCCCCACCAAGTAGTTCTGTCGTTTCTTTTGATTGGAGTCCACTGACTGCTTTCCACCTCCCATCTTATGTGCCTTTCCAGATTATAGTAAAAGCCTATAATATGGTAGTACATGGAACTATATTAGATGAAGGCTTATCAGTTAGCATCATGTCTTTAGCTACTTGGCAGGCTTTGGGTTCCCCACAGCTTGTTCCTGTCACTCAGAATCTGTTGGCTTTCAACAGAGGAACCAGCCAGCCCTTAGGGCTCCTTCTAAAGTTCCCTATTACTTTGGAAGGGAAGACCGTCTATATAGACGTGATGGTAGTCCAAGGACCCTTAGATTTCAATCCTTTCCTTGGACATGACTATGTTTATGTCATGGGAGCTCTTGTTTCTTCACTTTTCTATGTGGTTTGTTTTTTGCACGAAGGGAGAATTGTGACTGTTGATCATCTGTCATTCATTGGTCACCGGGCACCTCTTGTGCAACCATCATCCCTTATCAACTCTTGTTTGCAAGCAGTACCCTTGCTGCCATAGGTCAATTATGTGGCTACCCATTCCGTCTCCACCTCTGCTGATGATCACACAGATGATATAGTACATTATGTACTAGGGGAATTGGAACCTAATCTGTCATTTGTACCAATTGACATGCGTTCCTCCCAGAGCGTAGTTCGTCCATCTAGTGAGGACCTCTTCAAAGCCATGTTCTCATATGGTCCATGATCAACTGTATGAGAATAGTTCCTTGCCTTGTGTCAACCTCGTTAAAAAATGAAACAAACGGTGTGAGCATAGTTCTTTGTCTTGTGTCAAGCTTGTTAAAAAATGAAACATGGGTCTTTACGATAGTTATTTTACTGTGTCAACCTCATTAAAAAATGAAGCAACTTCCTTTTCCAAATCGGGTCTTTGATTAAGATCTCGAAAGTAAACCTTCATTCCATCCATCTAGTTGATTGAAATCAAGCTTGGGGGGGCATGCACCTCAATTGAGTCATTATGTTAAGGGCATGTAAACTTATAGCAAGCATATTTTTTCATTTCAAGCTTGTGTAAACATGAAACCGAATCCAAGAAGAGTTCTCCATGGTTCAAGCTTGTGTAAAAATGAACCCATGCCCAATTTACATCTCGTGATTGTCATTTTTATCAGCTGATTTCTACTATATGAGCCTTGGTTTTTTCATTCCATCGCCACCATCTCTTTGGCCAATCATATGCTTTCACTTGTTTTTTTTTCCTTTCCTGAGGGACTGTAGCGATGACTGGTATTAGTGAATATCTTGACCATTATATGTTTTGAGCAGTTTCATCATTGTCAGAACCAATTGCTACCTTTTATATGACTTGTTCCTCTAGGATGAGTCACATTTCAGCTCTTTTCTCGACTCATTAAACTTACGTGAAAAGATCGCTGAGTATTTTTTTCCCTTTTTGACTCGTTAAAGAAAATAAAAAGGGGGGGTTCGCTTTCAGCTCTTTTCCGACCTTTTAAAAATGAAAATATGGCCGAGTCCTTGTCATTTCAAACTCGTTAATGGATGTGAAACGTCGTGTGCCCAATATAAGTTTACCCCTTTTTTGGGCTAGGAAGCATTATTTACGAAAAAGGTACTCCTTGATTGAAATGGTCAAGCGGTTCTCTCAAGTATTGTTTTCTACCTTTTCGGGCTCGAGAGACAAATTTACAAAAAGGGACCACGTGGAGTTTTATTTTACGTGTCTTTTTCAAACTCTCTAAACATGAAAAATAACTGAGTTACACCTTTGTAGGACTCATTAAACTATTAAATGACATCGAATTCGTCGCCATGAAGAACATGAGATTCTCCTTCCTAGGACTCGTTAAACTCACTAGGTTGGATTGGTCCGAAGGATGAACTTACGATGTAAGCATATGCTATCCCCTTCAAGCTTGCGATTAAAAAATAATTGAGGTACTTGCCAGAAATGGTGGGGGGAAATTTAGAAATCTATTGAGTCGTGTCGGCAGCTTACTCTTAAACATGACACTCTTTGCTTCGTGTTGAGTTGGGACATCCTCCTTTGTATCATTGACCTTCCTTGGTTTGGGCCATTCATTTTTGCCTTCCATTTGATCTCTGCCATGCCATTATGACCACCGATCCCATGGATCCAAAAGCTGCCAAACTTCTAGTTGTGTCGTTGATATGTTCAAGAGTTGTCCTTCTGCAGTTACACTTACCTATGTTTTTTTGTATCATCCAAAATCATTTTTCATTCTCTCGTATCACATTGATGATGTGGGATTCGTTATGGCCCTCCTTCGATCCGATCACTTTCTGTCGACATCAACTCATTATCTGGGAAGTTGATTGAGAGACTCCCTTTCAATATTTGAGAGCTTGCATGCCTTAATGGCAAGTTCTTCACACTCAATGACAAGTTCACATCATTGGCTCTCGATTGAGTGATTTCACAGGTATTTGAATTCAGTTCTTGTATTCACATTCTGTAAATTGTGTTGATAGTACCTTGAGGTCCATTGTCATTATTGGTGGTTTCTCTTGTGCTTGTTAACAATTTACATCATTGACTGGTAATCAAGTGACTTTCTAGCATGTTCGACGTCAACACATTTATTCACATGCTAGGATCTATACTTCGATTGGGTCATGTTGGAGCGCAAGACCCTGGACTCAAATCACACAAGTCCAGGTTGCGAAGTGGTGTGACATGGTTTATGATGATATGCATGTCTCTTTCGGATGGTTGGCTACGACCAAACCATGAGTTATCATATGTGATCCTTCTCATTATTGGATGGCTACGACCATACCTTGGTTTCATTATGATCCTCTTTAATAGATGGGTATGCCCATACCTGGATCCATTTACATGATCATTCTCTGGATGGCTGCGTCCATGCCATGATTCATGTGTCATTTGACAGAGACCTCAGTTTATGTATATGTATCTATACTTACTTGTAGGTTTTCCGACGACAAACCAGTTCCCAGAACTGATTTATAAAGAATTTCATCCCTCACTCCGGATTGGCCTTCACACTTTAGGGGGCATATGTTACACAACATTTTGTCGTTGTCCCTCTACTCCTCGTTCCTTGACCCTGGAGGAACTCTACAGTGAACCCCGCATGCTTTGCCTTCATGGAGAAACTCCCATTATGTCCCTCTTCATGAGCAGATCATTTCCCTTTTGCACCATTTCCCATGAAACTTCTTTTTGCCTAGTTTACAAGGTCGACGCTAATGACCTTTGTCTCCCCTGTTGATGTGCAGAGATTAACACTATTCTTCGCACCGACCGGTGCGACTGAGATGTGTTCCAATCGCACCGGTCCTGTTACGGAAAGTTTTTTAAATTAGAGCCGAAGCTTCCAGCTCTAGAAGCTCTGTAATGGAAGTCTGGTAAATGATTTCGCCGGATAAGGTCGAGGATGACAGTTTGGGCTCCTTTCCCCTATAACGATGGAACTACCTCAAGGGATAAGTCCTTCTCCCATGAAAATAGGATCCATCTCCCATCCATATTTCCTATATAAACCTCCCTTCATCCCAAGCACAAGCTGGTGAAAGCGTTGGCTGAGTGTGAGTATGTTATTTTGATTAGAAAAGAAAGCTATTACTAGTTGTAGCCATCTAGTTATGTGAGGGATAAGTGTGTTTGGTTTGGAGTGAAGCCTAAAGGGAAGAGCCTTTAAAATATTGTTGTTTGAAGCCATCATGGAGTGCTAGCAGAAGTGTGCGGGAACCTGGTCTTGTCATATGAAGATTGTGACGTGAATATGAAGGGTTGTAATCTCTCTTTAATATTAATATATGCAACTATCGATTGATTTCCTACATGTTTTGTAATATTACATATTTGTGTCTTAATTCTTATTGACCATGGCAACCTCACCCTCGTGCTACATGTTCACCATGCCTTTGTGCCGTTGTATAGTATGGTGACCTCGATCTCATGCTATGGGGTCAATAATATATGGAATTTTCAGCATGGCGGGACATCATAACCAAGGTCATGACCAATGATATGACGATGGAGTGAGTGACCATGTATCTAACTGAATAGGGTTACGACTTTGTTGATCCATCAAACCTTGACTTCAAGGATTCCATCAGGAATGAGCTCTTACTTTCACAATGAAACCGATAACACAACCTCTAACTACTTGTTTGAATCATACCATACGTCTGAGGTTTAAACAAAATAATTATTTGTTGCTTGCCATTTCTTCATTGGATTGGAGTTTCGGTGTGTGTGTGTATACACATATATATTCTCGCGAAAATAAAACCATACTTTAATTCAAATTTAGAAAGAAAATACATTTTGTATTACACACTAGACTTGTGCATTCACCGTGTATCTACCCAGATCCTTATGTGGTATACATATAAAAAAACATATTCTTAAATCATTTTAGAGACGAAAATCATAAAGACCTTGAAGAGAAATGTAAAACATAAGAGAGAAAACAAAAATAAAGTAAAATGGGGAAGATCAAGTAATCTAAAAATCACTCATCTTCCCCTTCATTCCTTTCTTTTTCTGGACCTACTGCCATTCCACATGATTGGGGCCAACTTGAATAATAAAAAAATTACTTGTTGATGTCTCCAGAGGATGTTCTTTATTTGAATATAATATTTCTGACACATGCACACGCTTTGGGCCCACCAACCCATCCTTCATGAGTGTCTCTTTTGTCTAATTATCTAAAACGAACATTGTTTTTGAATTTGCCTTGTTTTGATTAAGAGAAGCAATGACATGGGTCACAACATATTGTTCTATGTGGTAGCCATGATGTATCTAAACATCATCTTTTGTTTCAACTTGTTGGATCTCCAGGCTTTCCTCTTCCTCTACGTCTAATAAGTGTGGATCTATAAATTTCCATCCCTTTTGTTTATTGACCTACCTCTTTTTTTTGGGGTTCTTTTTAGCCTATGGACACGTGTTTTGTAAGTGTCTGTTTGAAAGCATGTTTGACACCTAGAAGCCATGTTCTTATAATCTAATACTTGGGTTAGCTAAAGTCTTTATGTTTCATTTGAATATGGTCAGATAGCCCTTTAGAGAGGTTTATATCTACAAATTCTAGAAAAACTAAAAAGACCTTTCTTTGTCCTTTCACAAATCATCTTCTTAAATTTTCTAAGAGTATTCCCAATCTCCTCTAGGGCCCTATGGTGCTAGGAAAGGTAGGGGAATATTTGGAAGTCTCACCCATACTGAATTTGTAGAAACCACCATAGTTGTAGCATTGAATTTTGGGAACCATGGAATAATGAGAAGCCCAACATTACCCTAAAACCATGAACCTTCTTTCAGAACAAAGTCAATTTCTTCTTTTTGTAAAATTGAACAATGAAAAAAACTTTGGAGCATAAATAAATATTGCAGTTTGGCATCCAAAGAGAAAAATTCCATTGGTCATAATGCTTCAGGTTTGGGCCAAAAACCATTAAACCTACAAATGATAGTCTTTTATTTTGATAGAAAAAAAAGAGAGAGTTTACCTTGAAAAGTTTAGTTCCATGGTTGGGACATTCTCCATTTGTTCAATAATGTATGGACCGTGGTTGTTTTAGATTTGTGGTCCAAAATTATTTCGGGGTTGTTCAGGATGAGGGGAAGCCTTTCCTTTTGTTGCATACTTCTAAGAAAATGATCCATTTTTGTGCCTTGGATCTAGGAACTCCTCCATGCAATCAAAAATCCTAAACAATGGATGAATTCCTGATGATGCCTGAGCCTTTGATTTGTGTACATTCTTAGATAAACTTCCCTTCATATATGAGATTTTGAAATTCTACAGGAACGTCCCACTTACACTTAATACTTCGTTTCAAAAGATAAACAAAGTTTGTGGCATTTGTCTATAACATGGATGTCTTCCTGTGCATATTCTTTATAAAATTCAGGTAAATTACAAGTCCTCCCCTGGTTGACGATTGAAATGTGTCAAACAAGTAGGGCGTGCGTCCTCTTTTTATGGGATAAAATTCTTAGTGGAGGTAGATTTGTCGGCCTTTTCCAATATCAGAACCCTAAAAATGGCTCGAAAAAAAGGATAAATTGGCCCTAATGGGCATGTTCTCCCTATTCGGCATAGAGATGACTAAGAAAAAATCATGTATTCAGTTTGGAGACTCATTGTGAATTTACGTTGCTCGGATGTGGACATGATCCAACCCACTCTTGTAAGAAAACAATATTACAGATTCATACCAAATATATCCTTTTATATACTTTCAGGATAGAGTTAGCAGTAGAGTCTCTCCTCCGAGATGAATTTGCATCTCGGAGACCAAGCCACGAGCCCTCAACGATGCATGGATATGAGATTTACGATTGCAGACAAAAGTATCTCCCCTAGCTCAGTGGTTAACCTAGAACAACATAGAGACAAGGAACACAATGATTTTCCTTAAAGTAAATATATGATAGAGTGAGGCTTACCTGGAATACTTTGCACACTTAGCTCCTTCTTTAGCTTGGAAGCTCCAAATCTAGCACTAAATGGCAAAATTAGGACCTGCACAGTCAGATAACAAAAGCCAAGAAACTACGATATCTATGCGGTATCATCTAAATACTTCATTCAATAGATCAACATGGTATTGAAATATATGAAATAACAACATCACATATAGGAAAACAATGAATTATTTGCATTAATATAAATGGAAGGAGATTACAACCATAAGTAATAGTTGATATTGTATAAGATCTCCTCCAAGTTGTTGACTTGTCATTTCCTTGTCATAATATGCACCTCCAATCACCCTAAATGCATGAGATGATAACCACACACTACAACAACATAAGGGAAGAATCACTCTCCAAAATCCAACTCCCAACCACATAAAAGGTTGGGAATATATAGAGAAGTAGGGTAAGTTGTTAGTTCTTATCCAATTACCAATCTAGGGTTTCAGATCCACCTTTGATGGAGGGAAAGGATCAAAGGATCAATGATGAAAACTCGAAAGTAGAGAAGGATATGATCCGAATGTTTTATCCAAGGTAAATAGTTGAAACAACTTTTGGAAACTCCTAGAAGGGTAAGCTTCCGGGATCTCGATCATTCTCCTAGATTTATAGAACCAACACAGGTGCAAAGGGAAGAAACCTGCTGGTGACCAACGCAGGCCACATTGGAGAAACCTATAGGTGATCGCACCCAAGTAGGCATATAGGGAGCATTGGTCCTCAAAATGGCTTAAATGAAGCATCTTAGGGATGAAACTCCGGGGGATGAAGGGAACATGCTTAGGGCTTTGTGAAAGATGGTGATAAGGGGGAATAGGATGTTTATCAATCTCATTAGGAGGCTCACTGATTGAATGTGAGAAAATGGCCTATAACACATGGGAAAAGCGGGAAGCATGAAACCATAAATTTATGTGCAGAATCCACACACACACACACAAACACACACACACACACACACACATATAATAAGTGGACATGTGGTCATAGAGCCGACCATAGGTATGGTGCTTAATCCAGAGTTCCCATTAGTCATAAACCTAGTCGACATTTGTAGAAACCATATTCTGACCCATATGACTTAGAAATTAGGGTCTTTGTTCATTCCTTTGATGGCATCATTGATCCACATGGCATCTCATGAGGGATGCCATATGTCACCCTATTTCAAACTTATTGTCGACCCAAAAATTCCATTAGTCACTACCATGTGGAAACCCTTGGTGGAACCACGTTAACACATTGATGTTCGTAGGCTCCATGTCATCATGCAATAAAACGATGCCATTTGTTCAAATCCGATTACTGCTAAAAAATCCGTTAAACATCATGCTACTTTGGCTTCATTTGACCATTGACTTATTGGAGGTACCATTGATTTTCTTGAAACATGCATGCCCTTTAATAGAGTTAAATAATGCATATCTATTTGACCCCGAGGCCGTTGATCTGTTTTGTCAATGGTGGATCCACCTAGAACTTGCCCACTAGTTAACCCTTAATAATTTGGGTTTGGCCCTATAATTTTCCCATTTAATTTGGCCATTGATTTTCAACAAACCATAACTACTCATCTGAGAGGAGTTTATCTCAGCAGGATATACCATTGGAAAGGTATCAATGATATTTATGCAACCATGCTATTTGTAGGATATTTTGAGCAACATGGCTTCATAAAAAACTCACATAAATTCAATCACCTATATCTTCATGTGATGAGACCTCATGAAATAGTCACCTATCATATCAATTCATAAAGAGTCTTGCTACTTCTTTGGTCATCAAGGATGGCCCTACTAATGTTGTCCCATAGAACCGATTTGACATCAATGACATCTTGTTGTGATCAATGACAACACTATGTGCAACACCAATTTCCATTTTTGTTCAAATAATTTGCCTCTCTTGGTATGGATCTTTAGATTTTTTGGGAGCCTCAATAATGCACATTTCATAGTCAAGATTGGAAACTTGATTAATATCTGCCTCTCCATCATCCATTTTTAAAATTACAAAAGCCCTATACCACCACCAATAAATATTCTCCCCAAAATTTGATCTGAACAACTAGGATCTCTAAAAAAATAGAAAATAAAAGATAGATATGGAGATGATATTTACCTAATCCATCACTAATAGAAAACACCATCTTGGATCCTCTGACATTAGTGATCTTGAAAATGTTGAGATCCCATCCTTGAACCTTGCTATCAACTCTGAATACATTGTCTGCTACAAAAATAATGGCTACAATTGCAACAAGAATAATAGCCTCAAAGAAGTTGGGAAACTACATGGAGGGATAGAGGGATGTGAATTTGCCCAAGGTGTTTATCCTCTAAATTCTCTCCAATAAAATGAAAATATATGATAATAAATGTGTGTTAATAAATTAGAAACATCATGATCACTTTTAAAAATTAGGTGACAGAAGGAAAAACCTGCACAAATGGAAAAACACACTATCCCATGGGCCCATCCTCTGACCAATTGTCCACATTGACATCCTCTTCTTCCTCGTGTCCCTCATACTTTTCACTATCATTCTCTCTATTGAAGCTAGTCCACATTCTCTTCCTTCTTGAACGCATGCTCATTAGAGAAATTTTGAGGTCTAATATGGGCCTCCTAAGGAATATTATAAAATAACAATGGAAATAATAAAATAAGATTAGATGAAATCATCAAATTTTAGAGGGAAAAAAGAAAAAAACTACTTTTTTCAACTTATCTCCTTAGAGTTTTACTCAAATTTCGAGTGGGAGAACTCATTTGATGCATAGTTTAATTCTCCATCCAAGGAGCATGGATGTTGCATACTTTCGATGGACCCTGCTGCACAAAAAATGAGAAATACATGAAAAAACGTGATTGCAATTACATTTTTTGGTGTATTTATCATTTTTCGTGTAGCAGGGTCAATCAAAAGTATGCAACATGGGTACACCTTGGATGAGAAATTAAATTTCGCATCCAACAAGTTCTTTTGCTCGAAATTTAAGTAAAAATGTAGGGAGATAAGGTGAAAATACGAGTTGAAAAAATAGTTTTTATTTTTTATTTCTTTGTCTTTTCTTTATTTACCCAAAAAAGGTGAATCATCCCCCATAGTTGACATCATCAACATGAATCCTATTGGTTCTTATATAGTTCATTGTAGTTGTACATTTTTGTTTTGAGACCCATTTTATACCTCAATTTCTGTAATGTTTCTCTCAAGTCCAGTTAACACCTGTAGGATAGGGTGTTCCCCCACCTCGATACAGATTAGTCTTGCCTTTCAACCACTCTACTTGCATTTCTTCTTGAGAAAAACACAATCAATCCCTCAATGGTCCAATTTATCTAGTAGTTTTAGCTTGTTTGAAATCAGAGAACAATCACGACCAGGCTTAACAATGAAACGAAAGGTATAACAAATTTAAAACACAAATCACATCTTTCTTCTTTTAGAGAACTTAATGTATTTTAGCATTCAAATGATCCATTACATGTAAAACTAGTGGATGCTTTCAAAATATGTCATAAGAAGTCTTTAAATTTTTGGAGAAAGTCTCAATAATGCTTCCATTCATTCACTAAGTGCTATGAGTCGGATTTGAACGCACAGGCACTCTCTTAATGGAAATCCGAAAGAAAAGATCTCTCTACACCCTAGATGCATATAGAGATAGGGTTGGATCTTCCGTGAGTTGAGTTTAGTTGGGTTCAGACAAATAGGTCTTCCAAAGGGTCCTTCTTTCAGGTTGAGAACATGGTGATCCCAAACTCACTGATATTAAGTATTTTGGTCCAGGCATACTAGTTGGCTTGGCTGGCTCCGTTGTAAGGTGGAGTGGTGATTGAGAAAGAATCCTTTTGCTATCATTTAAGTCTTATTTGAGGAGAAATCAAGAATAAACCCTTCGATTTTTGTCTCAACAACTTTCTAATTCTTTTGGGGCATGGCTAATAAAACTTCCCTAACCATGAGAAAGAAAGATCTGTTGTCAAAGAGTTATCCTTACATAGGATCTAGCTTTGTGGGGTAAATCAATAGACCATTGTAGCTACTATCTAAGATCAAACCACACTCTTATTTGTAGCATTTTGAGCAATAGAATCATGCAAGGGAGGCACGAGACTATTTACAAAGAAAAAATTCTTGTTGTTGCACCAATTCCCAAAGGTATTGTCTATTGTGCAGTTATGGTTATCATTCTTAAGTTGAACTCGCTAATTATTTTTATGAAGAAGTCACAACCAACCATGACATAACTGTAACAACAAGTTTGATCAATGGATTCATCTCGATGAATATTTGTGCCCCTTTTGGGCTTCTTGTGATGATGTCCTCAAGACTGCTTCAATGTGTCATGTTCTAGTTGTTGATTATAGGAGCAACCACGGCCATTGAAAAGTCTAATACGAGCACAATCAAACAAATACTAATAGGTCCTTGTTAGTAATCTTGTCAAAGAGAAATGCTTTTATTCATCCTTCGATAATGAACCACCCTCCCATATTTATAGAATATTACTTTTCCATGGCATTGTGAAGTCTCCTCACTTCTAATGTCTTCCTTCCATAAGTTACAAAGATGAATAGTCTGATGGATATGGTCCAATGATTAGGTGGGGAGGTTTGGTCCCCATAGGTCTTGTGGTCTGATCCTGAGCAGGACTATGTATGCCTGGCAGTTGCTCGAGGCACGATTTCTTTAGTTGAAAAAAAAACTACAAAGATGAATTCTGGAAGTAAGTTATTCAGTGAAAATATATCACTGCAAGGGGTGTGTTTTACCAAAATAGTAATTGGCGAAAAACTTCCAAGTTCTAGTAAAATGAGAATAAATTGAGATTCAAGTACCGCACTGAAAGAAGACATGGAAATTAGCAGGATGATAACAAATCCAACCTGTTTTATTGCCTACAATCTCCTCACTGTCTTGTAGTTTAGACAACGATGGAAAAAGGGAGATGGACTACATGTTATATTCATGTAGAACACATCAGTGGCCAAATTACCACTCTATCAATAACCATGTTGTCTACACGATGGTGGACAAACTGTCGCTCCATCAATAGTTGATCATCGAAGGGAAGAAAGTTTTTCGTGTTTGTGATTATAAATTAAACATTTAATGCTAATGAAGTAATGCTAGCATTACTTTCACTTAAAAATAGGAAGATGTGAACCCTTTTAACTTAAGAAATTAGTGGAGAATATCGAGTAGTGGCTTGGGAAAAGGTCCAATAAGACCACACAAAATTCTATTGGTTAAAAAAATCATTGTACCTATTTAATAGATTTAGAAAAAAATGTCTTATGAAATATCAAATTAAAACATTTGAGTACAAAAAATTAATTTTCATACTTACTAATACAAAAATAATAATTAGATTACTAATAGTCCATGTTGTAGTCTACGACATGGACTAATAAAACAATTCGATTAAAAAAGACCACTATATCAATGAAACAATCATTTATATATATATATTAATTATGTCATGGTCTATATTAGAATTGGGCTTGAGTAATTTCAATTTTTCATTAATTATATGGTCCAAATTTGATATTCCTAGAATAATCTTCCTCTAAGTCACAATTGGATGGATTAAATTGAGAGTTTGAGAAATGTAAGGTCTCAATTTTCAGTTTCAAATGCAAAAATAACAAATTGAATTAATTTATATTTCTTTTACCACTTGTTAAAAAGCTACTTCCACTTTCTTCCGTGGGCATTCCAATTTAACTCCTTGCCGTTGATTATTTCCTCTCCATTCTTTACCCATTTTCCATTTTTTTTTTATTGCTTCTTTAAATTAGATTAACTTACTTGATAGCTATTATACATACATCTTCGTTTTACCGAAGAAAATGCAGTGGTATTCACCATACAAAAATGGGCGTTGCAAGGATTTTTTTTTTGGCAATCTCAACCCTTATTTCAATTATAAGTTTGCGAGTTGTTTATGCAATATGTAGTATAAACAATTGATTTCATGTTATGTTGGGAATGTCCATTCAAAACCGATGATTAGCTTGGTTAATCCTTTTATCATCACTAGATCATAGCAACTGGTCATGGAATTAATCATCTTTTCATTAATAGATTACTTACAGTTGGATTGATTAATGATCAGGTGGGATAATGTGTGAGAGGTTGTCTTTGGAGGTTTGCATGTTCCCTGTGTCTATAGCACATTTTGTGCTTGAGAAGTCTATCTTGAGGGATGGAAATGTGCAGTATGAATCTAAGGTAAGTTTAGATCATTCTCGATTAATTAATCTCACATATATAATTCCATGTGAATAACTGCATTTGCCCAATGTTCCAATTTCTACTATGTTGCTCTTAGTTAATTGAGTAATTGATGGTGTGAAGACATAAGAGATTATCCCAGAGAATATGACATAATTGATAGACACAGATGAATGCATTGGCGCATGTGGGATGGAGAGGATGACCATGGGGATGTCCACTAATTCTCTAGCTGATATTAATCAACCACATTCTAAGAAGGAAGAAAGAAAAAAAAGGCGAGAGAAAACAAAAACTAGAGATATAAAATTTGAAGTGTTGCACAACATTTTTAGGGTTGGAGTTATGGTTGCATAACATTTTTAGGAATTGAGTTCATATTTGTTGGTGAAAGATTTGCTTACATGGCTATGAAGTATATCAACCACATTTATTAATGTAATGTGGTTGTGCTAGTTTACTTATACCTAATAAATAATAATTTTTCTCCTTTCGCTATGCAAATTTGCTTAGAAAACAATGGAAATTTAGTCATGATTTTTTTTTTGGTACCCCATGGGCTTTTGATGGTGCTAAATCTATTTCCACCCTAAAAAACAAGATTCAAGCACTCCTACCATCCATTTTTTTAAGAATAAAATAACCAAATTCCAGCTAATTTTAACGCTCGGGACAAATTTGCGGCCTCGAAAGACAACTCTTTTGCTTTGCACCTCTCCCCATCTCCATCAAAACCTTTCCTACCAAGAAACTAAGGTGCGTTTACTAACTGTTAGTGTCTGGTGCAATCTCTGAGCCGCCCTGACCGACCTCTATCCAGATCACTAATGGGTGGCTTGTCGCTCATCTCTATCTTTAACGATTGGGTGGCAGCGTGTGAGGGACACATAGCTCCGTCCGTCCTTCCTTGTTGTTAGCCTGTAACCATCCCTAATAGGGCCAACTCAAAATGGCGGAGAATAGTAGACTATGCCACTTCGAATATTCTACCGTACCAAACCTCCTGTCTTCGGCGTGATAGGTGTATTACAAGCATTATAGAAAATAAATAACGTAAAAAGTACTTGAATTGAACACTGTTATAATAACTTACGAGGGACGTAACGCAACGTGCCCAGTTGTTTGGGGAAACTCCTATTTCAGATCCCATAGAAAAGTAAATGCTTCCTGACATGCAAGGCAGATAGCTTTAGCCCTCTCTCTCACAGCACGCGAATCGAGATAGCAGCATGGAGAGAGAAGGCTAAAGCTATTTGCCTTGCATGTCAGGGAGCATTTATTTTTCTATGGGGTCTGAAATAGGAATTGCCGTTGTTTGGCATCCAATTTTGCAGAGTAGTGAGTACTTTGTACCTTGCATTAACTATCTTGACATTGTTAGAAATGTCCAAGTAAATTGATTTCTAGTGCATGCTTATTTGGTGGGCAAGGGCTAACCAGCCTACCATAGGGCATTAAATGCCCTAGTACATGCATGCTCTATAACAAAATAACACACAACCTTTATTTTTAATTTATGTAGCCACCAATGCTGTGTGTTATTTTGTTATAGAGCATGCATGTACCAGGGCATTTAATGCCCTATGGCAAGCTGGTTAGCCCTTACCTATTTGGTGAAGCTTTGCCACTTGGATGAAAAACAATTGATTTTATTGTTTCTATTTAACCTGAATGTGTATTTTTTTATTTTTATTTTATTTGTTTAGCAAATTTATCTGATAAATCTATTTTGAAATTCCAACCCTGCTTCAACCATCCCTTCACCAAGGTTACAAAAAGTTTAGGTCGTTATCATTCTATGTTAAAGTATAGAAGATTAAGTATACTAGCTTGATTCTCAATCGAAACTTTGGTCTATGATCAGTGGATATTCCTCATTATTTTTCTTACTAAAGGGTTACATTATGTTTTCACGTAATATTAAAAAGTTAAAAATATGATTAAAAGATAGTTAACTCGTAATAATGGAATTCATAAATTAAAAGGAATGGCAAGGAGAATGCTGCAATCCATATTGAAAACTTGAAAATTCCTCATAAATACCTTTCAAATAGTTTGGTCAATATGCATGGAATTTTAACGATTTGTTAAGCTTTCAGATGGAAATTGGAGAATGCTACAATCCAGATTGAAATTTTGAAAATTCCAGATTGAAATTTTGAAAATTCCTCATAGATACCTTTTAAGTTACATTATGTTTTCACGTAATATTCAAAAGTTTAAAATATGATTAAAAGATAGTTAACTCGTAATAATGGAATTCATAAATTAAAAGGAATGGCAAGGAGAATGTTGCAATCCATATTGAAAACTTGAAAATTCCTCATAAATACCATTCAAATAGTTTGGTCAATATGCATGGAATTTTAAGGATTTGTTAAGCTTTCAGATGGAAATTGGAGAATGCTACAATCCACATTGAAAATTTGAAAATTCCTCATAAATACCTTTTAAATAATTTTCTTGATATGCATGGAATTATCAGGGTTGGTTAAGTTTTTAGATCAAGAAATAATTTTCTCAATATGCATAGAATTATCAGGGTTGGTTAAGCTTTTAGATTGAGAAAATTTATATAGAGAAATTGTAGAGTATGGTTGGGTGAAAATATGGAGTATTTGGGAAAATATTGAATCTGATAAAGTCACCATTTCTATATTACATTTTTAATAAAATTTTAATATTATATTATTTATTTAGTTTTGTTTGTATAAACAATAATAATTCCACTACAAGAATTATTTTTATTCTCAAACATTTAAATATTCAAACTCCACATCTCTCTAAATGTATCCTAGTTTGATTCTTAGCTTATTGAACTTTTTATTGAGACTAACAGGATAATAAGTGGTGTGAGATGTTTATATTCAAATATTTCACCCAATTTTTTTTTCTTCATAGATAATCTCATCAATGAAATCCCTCAATCATACCAAAGCATAACAAAATTAATTTTTTGATAAAAAAATTTCAAGAATATAAAACGAAAGTAACCCAAACCAGTATATAGAAAATGAAATTACAAAACTAAGATTTGAGCAAAATATAATGCTAGTATACATATAAAAATTGAAATTGCAACTTTACCCCTGAGAATTTCAAAAGAAAACTATTTAAATCAAACCTATATTAGAAAAAGAATAAAACATATTCTATGTCTTATGTTAACCACCAACAAACAAATGTTAGCTGAAGTCATAGTGCTAATTTAACCATCCCTATAGTTGATTGATGCCTAAAGTAGATTTAATATGGTGATTGGGTCTATTTCATGTTTTTGACTAGCTCTTGGAGAGAAACAAATAAATATTTGGTTTATATCCATAAACATATCCAAAAACAAATATCTTTTAATGTAACTTTAAACCTAATATAAAATATGACTATATTCATGATGATATAGTTTGATAAACTTCCTCCTTTCTTTATAGGGTAGCAAGGTCTATAATTTTAATTCCATGTATTTATTTGGGAAAAAATAAAATTCTTGTATGTCAGTAGTGATGCACTATTTACTCACAAAAATTCGCCATACATGTTTGAAGTATCTCTTGGAATTGAATTACTAGCTCATGTGCAAATAAGGCATCCAAGAGTTGATCGTTTGAAATTTTTCAACTTGATCACTATGCACAAGGGTATCTAGGAGAGGCGCGTTATTGAAATATTCTTTAATGAGATTGTAATAAAGTTATCTTTTTTTCTACATCTATCTACGTTGGATTCATTATTTTGAAACTAATCATTGGCATCTTTTTCAACGTAACAAGATGTCAACCTTTATCTCTTTCCTTTTCCATTCAATTTTTCTCTTAATATAATGAAATGAAATGGTAATAGTAAATATTATCATGTTTAAATGAGAGAATTTAGTTTAATGAAAGAGGACATTGGTTAGTTATTCTTAACTCATTTCATAGTTGATCTTAAATACCTCTTGCGAAGAGTAGAATGAGAAATATTGTAAGAACATGTTTTGTTTATAAGAGAACCAAAAATAAGAAACCTATTAATTTTTTAGCTATAGTCTACTCTTAAGTAAGGGCAATTTACTCTTTCACAATCCGGTTATATGTGAAATTGCTCTATTTCACAAGTGAATCCTCTTCCACAACCTCCTACTGGTTAACTCCCATATGTGACATGACTCAATTATTTTTTTAAATGTTTCCAATCAAGGTTATGGGTATATCTATGAAGCTATGTATCAACTTTTGGCAAAGAATAATATACAAATGGTGCCTTTCATACCCTCTATTGAGCTCATTTTATGTGCTTAATAAAACTATTAAAACCTCATTTGAACACTCAAATAATCCCTTGATTGAGGATCCTTAATGGATGTGGAAAACCATCGATTAAGGTGCTATATTACGCTAAGTGAATCCTCTAGTTAGATTAAGTCCCTTTTTAACTAGCTACGAAATCCTTTAGTTCAATTAAATTACATATATTAATCTAAAAAAATATGTATTATAATTAACCTTATATCGAAGTATTTTTAAAATTCCCATTCAAACCTTTATTGAGCTTTATAAAAACCCTTTTACCTATATATATATATAGATATATATTCCTATTGCTATAATATTTCATAGCAATATTTCAAGTGGCTATGAATTCTAGGAAGTGAAACCCCTTTATCTCACCTTAGGTGGTAACATTGATGTCAATGAGTTTTTTTTAGTGAATCTTATATTTAATGGCATATTATTTTCACAATTTTGAATTCTAGGAAGTGAAACCCCTTTATCTCACCATACGTACGTGTTAACATTGATGTCAATGAATTTTTTTATAGTGAATCTTATATTTAAAGGAATATTATTTTCACAATTTTGATTTCATATGATATTTTTCTTTTATTTATTTTCCCATAGTTCCAAAGGGCATTCAGAGAAAGGTAATAACATAACATATATATATGTGGGGGATTCTTGTGGATGTCTGTGTTTCAAAAAGATATTTTTACATTTTCAATTTACAGAAATAGTAGGAAATAATTGATGGGAACACAAAAGACATTCAAATATTGATTGGGAAGATTAAAAGTAATAAAATTATCATTTTCCAAAAATAAAATAAAAGCAAGTTCTATTATATTCTCTGTATATTATGCTAGTATATTTTGTTTTTAAAAATTATACATTGAATGAATTAACAACAATAAAGATCACTTGCTAGCTTTTTCATAAATTACAAGGAAAAACATTTAATTAAATTTGTTGACTTGTTCAATTCAATATATTCTTCTTCATCACCATGTTATAGAATGATAAGAGAAGTTTGGTTATTAATCACTTCTTTCAAGATTAAATCAAAATCATTACAATCTGTAATGGAATTAAAATAGGATGTGTAAGGTGATAGCTCAGCATTATAGCTTGGAGCCATTTTATTATTTGGATTAGGCATATGCTAAGCAAGAATTTGTGGCAATTTTTGAGAAGGATGACTAGAAGGTAATTGTAATAATTAAGGGTGTTGGAGTTGAGGATGTAGTTAAGGTGCATATTATTGAGACTAATGGACATGTTTCCAAAATAAGAAGGACCTTCCCAACACTATTGCCAAGGTTAAGTCTATGCTTGAGGAGGCCATTGCTTTCATGGCATATGGGAATACCAATTTTGAGATGGATATTAATATTAATATTGGAGAAAAATATTCAGATGAATCTTACTACATCCCAAATGGTCAAAATAGTTATGCTTATTTATTAGATATGAAGAAATTTGTTCAATTCCTTCATTGACCCCTTGATATACCACTTTAAGCTCAATAAGGAAGGACAACTTCCAATTGTATGATTTTTCTAGCAAATAACACATGTATTTATGTTGTTCAAATGACATGGTTGTAGAAGATGCTTCTTCTAACGCTTGTATTTTAGCTTATTTTTAACATCCCTCTTGAGATTTCAAAGTTAAAATTTACATTCACGACTTTGATAGCATCAAAAAAAAATCTTGCATGAAATTAGTTCGAATTCTAATATTTCAAAAGAATAATAACTTTGATTAGCAATACTCAATTATTTTGAAAGGAGTATGTCCTGATAAACTAATTAATTTGTTGTTCAGTGGCTTTGCTAGATTTTGCGATGGTAACTTCGGCTCATCAGACGATCAAGATCTTCTATAGGGTGGTGAAAAAAAGTGAAATATAAGCATCAACTTATCTCCCGATAGATCCAATGATGGTGATAAAATTAGATTAATTGTTGACATCTCACATTGGAAAATTAGATGTGGGTTAGTTAAAGCCCGGGGTTGAGTACAATGAATTGGAAGGTAAACAATGTCTACTGATCTACATCCTATATTACATAGATGATGTTAAGTTGCGAGTGTTTTAAACTTCAAGTGATTGTCTGACAGACCAGAAAACTGCCATTCACCTCCATCAACAACATCAAATATACATCACATGGTAAATTGATATCATTTTAATGATAACTTGCATTCTGATGAATCAGATGGTGCACACAATACAACATATCATATTATAATGTGACCACAAATTGATTTCATTTTAATGATAACTTACATTCTCATGAATCGGATAATGCACACAATACAAGACATTATATTATAATCTCATCACAAATTAAATTTAGGCAATCAATATTTGCAAGTCTGTTGAGCCATAAATATATCAGAGTAGTATATACTTACCATTAAACAAATAATAATAAACATATACTACCCTGCGTATTAATGACTCGGAGTAGTATATACTTACTACTAAATTTAAACAGGTAATAATAAACATATACTACCCTGCGTATTAATGACTCGGAATAATATGTACTTACTACTAAATTGACTCGGAATAATATGTACTTACTACTAAATTTAAACAGGTAATAATAAACATATACTACCCTGCATATTAATGACTCGATAAACTTGTAAATATGCCTGGCTAGCTTAAACTGCTTTCCTAATGAATCCAATGGTTTATAATGATCATGTTCAAAGGTTCACATTTATTTTAGATATCAAGTGCACACTAAATAATGGAAAGTTATGATCCGAAGGATCCAAAAGTTTTCAATATTGCATCTTGACGACGATCATTGTGCCTTGAAAAGGGAAATGACAAAATTTTATTGCTGGCCCCGCAAGAAGATATATATTATAGTGGTATTATATATTCTTTCTTAATCTAAACACCAATGTAAACATTGGTAATATATATTCTTTGTTACCCTAAACTTCAATGTAAACATGTTGGTTCCCTTGCTGAGAAAAAAGCTCAGGCAAGCTAGAATCGGGTGATTGTTGGATGTTCGCTGGTAAGTAAAGTATTGCCATCATTTTGTAAGTTCTAGGTGGTCGTTTTCATAGTTATAAAGGAATGCCAAGAAAGGTAAAGTCTAAAGTCTACCCTTAGTACCCCAGACGAGGTCCTAGTCGATTATTTGGTTGGGATTCGTGATACCGATATCACAATTCTCACCGTCAATCCAGCAATGAAATAATTTCGATATTGTTTTTGTGGTTTACAAAAGGATTTTTACATAGGTTTGTGTTTAACATGGAGGGAAAG